>JANHGB010046193.1:28896-47766 GCA_026283785.1 Coracopsis vasa | reverse complement strand
CCAAAGAAGTGACCAGGTTGAGAAGCTTTTCTTCTTCTGTAACTAGTGTGCCTGGTCTTGTTGGTGCAGTGAAGGAGCAGTAGGAATAGTAAGAGTGGCAATAACACACGCTCTGAACTTCAGGCCTAGAACAGGAATTACTCCCCACTGCTTCAATGTCCTGACATAGGCCTCTGGAGTCCTACCTCTTCCCCTCTCCCCAGTACTTGCAGGACTTTATGCTAACAGATTTCTTGACAGGACGTAGGTAGCGACATTTTCCTTCTTCAGATATGTTAGAAGAAATAAATGCATGCAGGAAAGTTATTCTGGGAATAAAGGCAGATTTGGGAGGCTTCCAAAAATAGGCCCAGGGAGGATTCAAAAGGAAAATGCACTTACGAACCCTTCCCCTTTTGGTGGTTGCCTGTTTATGTCCATGTCTTAGGAGTCAGGCATGTTTTGAGAAGTACAGTCAGACCTGAAATTTAGCAGAGTGCTGAGAAGTGTCCTGGGACCACACTGAAAATACCACAATTTAGTTACAAGATTAGTTACAAGGTCTGTGGGTGTCAGTGGTGACCCAGCAAGTCAGCCCTGCTGGCAAAACACTTAGCAAATGCTTTAATTCCAAAGGGCTTGGACAGTGTAGAAACTGTTTCAGGGCAGCAACTGAAGCCTGAAGGAATCTAGTTCCACTGCCTCCCTCTGGTTAACTCTGATACTTTATCCAGCTAGCACGCATTAAACAGAGCACAGATTTATTAAATTAAGAAGTGGTGACAGTTATCATCTGTTTCCCAAGCTCCTGCAGGTGAGGGACACCCTGGCTGCACAGAACTGGAAAAGAAACACAGGAGCCATCTGGATTATTTGAGGCAAACCTCCCTACTACTGACTCACAAACAGAAGGTACTGTAAGCAGCTGATGCAACAAGCAAAGAGCAATGCAAGTTCTGCTGTCCCACATAAAAAGGTGCTAGCTCTCCCCTGATCCACATGTGTTTAGGATATAATCACTTGGCATCAGCTGACTGCATCAGGTTTATAAAGCCCATGTACCTGTAAAGGGGAGGTGCCAGCCTTAAACTGGTATTTGGAGATCCTACTCTAGTATTGGTGGGCAAGAATGTATTGCTCTGCTGGCTGTACAATGTCAGGGCTGCCTTCTCTTGGATGTCTTGGAATTTGCTGCCTTTTGCTCCTCAGCTCTCGGGAACCACCTGACTTAGTTGGATATATCGTTTACAGTGTGTCATTTCCTAACATAGGTTCATCAGCTGCAGCAGAGACAGCAGCTTACAATGCTGAGGGAGAAAGCAAAGCTAGAGGTTCAAGAAAGCCAGAGGTGTTTAAATGACCTGCTTCAGTTCAGTTCAGGGGTAAGTTATCGTTTCAGCTCCTGTGTTATCACTTCTGGCTTCAGCAAAATCTCCCTCCAATCCCCACTGGGGTTTGTTGAGGTTTTTTTCCCCCTCAGTCAAAAGACTAAAAAGTGTAGGTCAGGATAATTTTTTGGAGGTGTCCAGGTCTCTCAGGTAACAGGGCTCCTTAGGCTGTCATTTAGACTGGTGATCTGAAATAACTTGGGTCCTGCAGCTTGCTTACCTTCCAGCCTCAGATTCTGCAGTCAGCTAAGGACTGACGGACTTCAGTGTCTATTTCTTAGAATAAGAATGCAGCCCCGTATGCATAAGCACAAGCTCAGACCTCATGTGCAATTCCAAGCTCTCGTTACATGCTTGGGAGTATTTATTTTGGCAGATACTTCAGCTCAATTAATGCCTCTCAATATGTTGGAACAGGTTGGACAGAAGTGATCTCTCTAGGGTTTTGCCTAAAAGCCCTTAGGATGAGCACAGTACCCTGACTCCCATGAAAGCAGCTCTAAATACAAGACAGTTTGTGAGCTGTTATACTACCTTACTTCCATATGCCCACACAGGTTTTTCACTGTGAGTAGTATCCAGCTCATTAGTTAATGCAACTCGTTAGGAATTATTGGTGTATGAAAAGTATTATCTACGATGAAGAGTTTCCCAAGAAAATGAGAGAAGAAAGCTTAACAGTTCTGCCTTTCAAATAGATCATTCAGGTCTACAGACAGTTTCTGTGTTTGCAGGAGTGCAGTAGCTCCAACGGCAGTTATCTTTCTGTGCCAAGATTGGACCATACAGAGCCAACACAGAGAGGACACCAACCAGAAGGTGGCAACACAGCTGGCAGGTACAGGAGGCAGTATACAATGAGGGACTGCAATGGTTTAGCCTGTGCTTTGACTACTTGAATGACATGGGGCATTATAGCATTTGCAGTGTGTTTCTAAAATAGATGTTTGTTTCAAGTCATTTAAGAGCAGTAATGGCTGTTACATTATCTTCGAAACTGGTGGGGAAAATACAGTTTTCCTCATTTTGCTTTACCATCATATACCTTGGTGTGAATGACAGTATTGTACGTGCACATTTTTATGTTCATTTCAAGTGGCATAATGACTGGAGAATTGCTTTTGGAGCCTTACAGATACAATTACCAGAAAGGTGCCTTTGCACAGGTAAAAATTCCAGTATTGCATAAAAATGAGCACCATTCTGGTTTGAAAAAGATTCAGCCTTCAAAGAGGACTTAACTATGAAAGCTGGAATTGAAAACATATCTCTAACTGCTATAAGAAAATATTTTCTTTCTTACCTTCAGTAAGCAAGAGATGCATTCACTGAAACCACCTGCATTGAAGACTGAAAGAGACCACAGTCCAGTGGATCCCAAAATAGCAAAAGAAAGAAAACCTCTGGGAGAAAGGGATTCATATCCCCCAGTGCTTCAGGAAGGTGAACACCAGGTTAAAGGATTTGGTGGTATTGGGCAAACAGCACTTTCTAGCATGGCATGAGAAACAGTGCAGCATCCAGGGGCTGGAACACGGAATCACAAAGCTCAGTAACTTGATTTTGAAGGTTTTGACCTAAATACTTCTATTCATTCTGCATATTTAAACCAGAGCGATCTCTCTTTGTAGTCCTGACTTGTCCACAGAAAATAATCTTCAAAGTTGAGAGTTATTCACCCTACCAATTACTTACCCTTTTAATTTTTACCTGTTTGCCATGATTTCACTGGAAAGTGAAGGTTGATGCCCGTAACTTGTTCCTGTGAGTGAAGAGTTGTGGGGAGATGCTCCTCAGGGAAGGTGTTCCTCAGGGTCCTGCTGAGGGCAGCACATGGGCCCGGCTGCCAGCTCCTTGCAGAGGCTCCTTGAATTCCGGAATGGATGTGAACTCGTACTGTGGGGACTGTTTTGTAGTGTCTTTTTGCCTTCTGCTACAGAGAAATATCTTTTCCCTCAGGATCCCTGCTGGCAGAGCACAGGGAGCCGCTGCACGACCATCAGGCCTTTAACCTATTGTCACCTCTGGTGAATCTGCACCACAGGGAGACCTTGGCAGGGGATGACTCCCGAGAGAGCAGCGAACAGGGTAGCTCTGCCAGCCAGGTAACAGCAGCTCTCCATTAGTGTGTGGGGTGCTTGTTTTGGGGTGGTTTTGGTTGTAGTCCCTAAGCCAGCCTCTCACCTCACCAACAAAGATGGCGCTCTGCTCTGTCCGCAGTGGAGCGAGGTCGCCCGGCACTATGGAGGCTCCAGCACCTTCTGCCACTTCAGCTTGGCCATGGTGGAGCAGTGCCTGAGGGGAGAGGAGCTGCGTGCTCGGCACCAGGCTGCCCTCCTCCACCTCCGCAAGAGAGCTCTCTGGGAGAAAGCCAGGGCTGAGCTGGCCTGGCTGGAACACCAGCAACGGTGAGGGGAGGCACGGGCAGGACACCACAGACCTGCCATGGCAGGTCCTCAGCAGGCGGAGGTGCTCAGCGGGACGGTTTGTCTTCCCTTGAGGGGAAAAGAGCAAATATAAACCCCTTCTCTTACAGAGTGAGTGCAGGAGGAAGGAGTCTGTGCAGGTTTATCCAATTCAGAGCACAGCTGAGCTCCATATTGCAGCTTTGTCCTCACGGGGTGCGAGCCTCCCCTCAGAGCTGACTGGGCTGAGGCGCCATCATGGGCAGTGTGAGACCCCTTGAGCGCAAGATGTCTCCCGGCACTGACGGGGCTGAGGCACTGTCCGTGATGGCGCCAGGCGTCCCTCGGTGCTGCCTGTGCTGAGGTGCTGCCAGGGACGGTGACAGTCCCTGGTGCAAGGTGTCCATCAGTGCTGACCAGGGGCACCGTGGGGTGCAGTTTAAGCCCCTCAGTTCATGGCGTCCCTCACCAGCCAGCGCCGTGCACTGAGCGTTCAGGGAAGCCTGGCTGCCTCAGGAGAGCTCCTGGCAATATGGCCCCAGGGTGGTGCGGTGTCCCCCACGTCTAGCAGAGCCTCCCATAGCCACCATGGCTGTCCCTGGCACTGCTTTCTGAAGAGTGTTAAATTAATGGCATTTAATGATCTGATTGTGATCCCATCCCTCTCTGGTCTCCAGCTGTCTGGAAATCCTGCAGGATAGCGAGGGAGCCTCTGCCATGGCCGCAAAGCAGCGCAGAATCCTAACGGAGCTGAAACAGGAGCAGGTAAAGCTGCAGGAAGAGGAGCTGGGTTTCATCTCCTAACCAGTGGGAGGATGTGACACGGGGAGCTGCTGCAGCAAGTGGGGTTTGCTTTCTAAAACACCCACTTCATGTGCATTGTTCTGCTTTGCTTCCTACATTCCAGGAGGGGGTTTCGTGTCCAGGTCAGCAGCCTGTACATCTTGGAGAAAAGAAGTACACAAAATAGTTCTTTTTCTATTTTTTTCCCTACTATTCCACTATTTTTGCAGGTTTTTTCTGTTTGTGCTGTAACAAAAACCATATAACACAGAATTCCACTGATGTATGGGGATTTATGCTTCTTATGTTGAAGTACATTAAATTAATCTGACAGCTAATTTTACAGTCTCGGTTCTTCTGCTCCTGAGAGCAATACTGAGCTCATAATTACACTTTGTCCTACTCCTTATGTAGTACAGGCCTCTCCTTTACCTCAAGGAATTCCTGTGTGAACGACAAGCATTCCATAGTTTTGAATGACCTGAAGATGATCAATTTCCAAAGGTCTCGCCTCTCAGACACCCCATCTTTCAAGCAGTGAAATATATCCCCTTACTTGCCATTAGTTTTCATGAATATCCTCCAGTCAGCATTAGTGAAGAATAGAACTACAAAATCCTTTACAGAAAAGGAATAAACCTGCATATTGAATTCTCGGGGTATTTTGAGAGTGGTATTGCCTTGTGTGAAGAAATACTGTACACATTAAGTGGGGTCTCTCTTTTGTTATCTTGCCTCTTATGCTCTTTTCTTTCTTCACTTTGCATAGGCAGAAATCCAGCACCTGCGAAACATCTACAGGGTGGCCCGCCAGGAAAGAAAACTAATATTAAAGCAGCAAAGAGAAATCTTAATGATGCAGCATTTGACAGCACAACTCCAGGAAAAGCTGCATAATTTGGCAGGGAAGGAAGAGGCTACTAAATCACAGTCACTAGATGCCTCGGTGGGTTCTTTGAGTGAGTAATAGAGAAGTGAAGAGCTGGCAGTACAGCTGAGGAACCCAGGTGAAACCTTACATATTACCTTTTCCTTTTAGCTTACAAGAAGCCCAGGAGCTGAAGAAATAAAGATGAACACAGTGAGACTTATTTCTAGCCCAAAGTTACATTCCTCTTCAGCAGAGTCTGTGGCCCACCCAGAAAAGCCTGATCTGTCAGGGAATAGGAACGGTTGTGCCCAGCTAAAGAATAAACAAAGCAAGCAATATGAGAGGTAAGTAAAACCCTTTCCACAGCAATAGCTGAAGGTAAGAACCAATCCAGTGGAGAAGATGGGCAGCTATGTCTTAGATAATTGTGTGAGCTTTAAGTGCTCCCAAGAGGGAGTTTTATAATGATAAGGTTTGAAACCCTTTGTGTTCAAGCAGTTGATGAATCAAGATCCCTGCTTATCATTCTGACCAATTGCCTTATTGTTTATTTGTGTCCTCCATATGTCCAACCTACCATCTGGTGTCCAAAATGGTAAGCTCCTTGGGGCAGGGACCAGCTTATGGCAGGGGATGTGAACAGCACCAAGTAAACTAAGGTGTGTGAATCCTTTTCACAATACTAAATTCCTGAAGTGGGATACATTCATCACTTCAAAGTATCAACAGCAAATAGTGCATTTATTTCAGATTTTTCCATTCTTTAAAAAGAAGTACTCTTCTGTGCAGGGGAAAAAAAAGTGTTTAAAGTGAAATCTTGAGTTTGATCAGGAAGTTGCTTAAGTCAGTATTTACATCAACTGTACTGTTTATCAGTGTTATTTTTCTTTATCCAAAACCAAACAAAACCCACAATCTCCTGGTGGCTACAGGGCTACACTGTGATCTCAGTTCTTCTGTATGTCACAAATATAAACTCCTTCAGCAGAACAAGCCAAATCTGAGCCTTAATCCTGAAATTTAGCCTGTATTTATGTATGTATCTGTGTCTATTCAGATATACATGTAAACATGTAGTGCTGTGATTTACCATTAGAAGTTGGACAAGTCTGTTTCATGCTGAAAAAAGCCCTGTTGGTTTGCCACCATATGCTCATTGCACATGGAAGGGGCTATACTGAGTAATAAGCTGTTTAATCCTGGGTGCAAAAGGTGGAGTAACATTTGTTCCCCAGGCAGTTGTGTTTTCATTAGATGGCTCCACACTCCTGCTTGCAGTGTCACAATCCTCTGGGCTACAAGAAAGCCAGTCCTTGCAGGCTTTATATATTAATTTCAAACTGCATTTTTGTGCAAGCAGGTGAACATATTTCACTATGATTCTCTGCAGCATAAAATGTTAAGTAGCGTTATCTAAGTCTGTGGGATTGGGGCCTGTCACTGCAATGTTAGGAACAATGGAACTTTGACATCAGGCCTAACAAAGTTACTTTACATAGCATTATGAATACGAAATTATGAAATACTGAATGTTTTTTGATGCTACACAACTGCTAATGATATTTTCTTCAACTAAAATCTCAAACCACTTTGCAACTACATATTAATTAGACCTCAGGATACCCATACAGAATGAGTGGAAATGTATTGATTTAATATGCTCACTCCTTTGTCTCGTCTGGCTGAGCCTATGTATCACTTAACCTCTCAGAGGAGGTTTGTGTTTTGCTTAGGATTTAATCACGGAAGGTTTTCATACTACACAGGGCTTAATTTTATGCTTAAACTGGAGGGTAGGAGTGCCAGGTAAAATGCCCAGAATCAGACGTAATTCAGGAGTTCAGCGCTGCCTCCTGTTCCCCAGGCACTGCATCCTCAGCATTCCCCATTGCTTCCCGCTGAGCACAGCAGATGAGGACCCAGCAGTACCCACACTGCTCACAACAGCAGTCTTCCAAAGCAGATTCAGCTGATCAAAATCTAGTTCACTTAAGAATGATAAAATAAGTAGTTAAAGATGAATCCATATCTATATGAATTAGAAACCCCCTTCCACTCGGTGTTACCCAGATCTTTAGCAGACTGGTGAGTCAGGTTTGTGCATTTACTTAAGTCCCCACAGGGAAAGGCTTTCAAATAAATCCCTGCACAGAACTGATCTATAATTCATGGGTTTATTGATTACAAGTCACAGAAATCTTTAAAAGGTTTCTTGGCTGTGCTTTCACTTCCTTTTACTGACAAGCCTGCTCATAGGAGAACAGTGAATATTAGCATCAGTCTAGAGCAGAGGGGGCCTGGTGGAACTCATAATACACCCAAAATCTGGCTGCTGTCTGACAGTGCATAGATCTCCTCCCTATGTAAAAGTGCAGAGTGGTAATTACACTATTTACCCACCAGTACAGGTACGTTCATATCCTGATCAGGAAGACAGTTGATAAGCAGGGCTGGAAGGGGCTAGAAAATACTTCTAAAAATTAAAGCAAACAGAAATAATAAATAAATTACCAACATGTAGGAAAAGCTACTGGTTTAGTTTTGTTAATGGATGGTGCAAGGAATACAGAAACTTGTAATTGTTATAAATGGACAAGCTTTTAGCTAAGAATTGGGAATGCATCTTCTGAATTGGGATACTTAATTTGAAGTCCCTAAACACTAGTGGTGGTGAATACTCTATAGTCATTAAAAATAAAATAATGAATGAGGATTGAGCTTCTAGCCGCTGTCATATTGTTGATCTTCATCTATTCAAGAACATATTTAACTTTCTAAACTGTTATTGTAGTAAAAAAAGGTAATTCCCAAACCTCAACAAAACCAAAACAACCCACATGTAGATCACTCTTTTTTCTGTGTATTCTAGAACTTGTGTCACTAACTGAAAAGCCTGTGAGTGTGAATTGTGTTGCTTTGTGCTTTTGCAGTAAGGAGACTGTTTAGGAAGTCCAATGTCACCATCATGTTTGGTGTCTGACGTCCCAAATGTCCATAAAGTTGCAATGCTATGTTTAAAGTGGAAAAAATAATGAGATCTGTTGGAATCTGCTACAATATCACAGATTGGAAATGGGGGAGGCAAACAGGTTCAGACTTTAACCCTGGTTTTGCCTTTTCAATGCTGATGATTTCTTCAATCTCCTCCTGTTCTCATCTATGAAGATTAGAAACCTGACTCTATAAAATACAGTGTCAAGTGAGAGGGAGGGGAAGGGAGAGGAAAAATACACTCTTCAGGATGCTTCTGACTTTACTAATTTGCTGGTTTCAAAACATATGTGCATGTGAGCACTCTACAGGTACTATCAAGCACTATCAGAAGCACTGAATTCATACCTTTATTGATTTCATATAGATTTATCATGATTAACTTGGAAACACAAAACCAACCCCCAACCATTAATTCCTTGTCTGTTTACAGCTTTTCTACTGAGAGCAAGGGAACACTGGTATGCTATCAGAAACAGGCAGAGGAGTTGCCTGGTTTGGAGCCATCCCTTGGTGTGCAAGGGCCTGATGTGTCTGAAATGGTATCCAAGAAAGTGTGTGGTGCTTTTGGTCAAGCCACAGGCTCAGTCTTTATGATTAAGGACTGCAAAAACACAGGTACCAAACAAAGATGATCTCTGTAGCAAACTATGTTTGTGGCTGCTTAGTCAAACTGCATGACTTAGGGCAAAAGTTAAAGTCTCAGTTGTTCTTTGGGGCAGTTCAAGTGATCCTCCAGAAGAGAACTGACAAGCATATGAGAGAGAACTCGTGATGTTGATCTGTTCCTTGGTTACTTCCAGTGTGGGGTTTGGTACCAGGTCCTGCTCAGGATTAGGAAAAAGGTGTCACAAAGGTGTAAGTTCTGTTGTTGAGGTAGCAGCTATGCATAGATGAAGAAAGAGAGAAAGAGTGTAGAAAATTCTGGAAGTGGGCTTGAGAATTGCTACAATGTAACTGGATGATACCCAAAGTGATAATTGAATAAATGTGGTCATTGCTCATTTCAGCTTCTGTCATGTGATGAGGAGTGTGCAGGGCAAAACTAAGTTACACAAACTATAAATATCTTTAAACCTTCTTGACTGAGCTAAACAAAAAGCTATAGTCAAGTTATTCTTGGAAAAGAAATGTAGGACTAGAAATATTGTAACTTCATGTTGTACCTTTCAGAGCTTAATGCTCAGGATCATGTTTTGTTACCTCTGGAACACGCAGATTCAGCTAGAATGGATGAGCCTGTATCCACACTGTTTACAAGAGAAGGCAGAAAGTGTGCATTTCTGGTAAGGATCACCTCTGGAATTCCATTTCTGCCTAAAGAAATGGTGCCCCACGTTATATTTGCCTTAAGATAGGACCGGGACCAGGCTCATTTGGCAATTATGAAGATCAAGTAAAAGTCAGTCTTGTGTGTTGACTGTGTGCCCTTCAGCTAAAGACTAAACAACTTTCCTGCCCCTTCCATCTTCTCTATGTTATTAACTGGTGACAATGTGCTTAAGCCATCCTCTGTGGTGCAGTGCCGCTCCAGGAGGAACTAAACCTGTTGCCCATAGCAGCTGTAGAGACTAGTTAGTCCCTTCCCTATTTCCTACACCAGCAACACACTCCCAGCATGGGTATATATCCCCAGGAGTCCATATGAACTTGTATATCTTAGTGTAAACATGTAGATAATCTCTGATCTCAACTATTCTTTCTGCCAGCAGAGTCCTTTTCCCTTAAGAAGATAACTCTGTCTCTTACGTATTCACATTCTAGGAATCTGTGCTGGAGGAAAAGGTACTTATTTCAAACCCAAAGATAGATCCTAAAGACAATGAAGATATTAATCCATGTGACAGTAAGTTCACAATGAAAAGCCTGGGGATGCTTTCTACTTTGTGTAACTTATGCCTAGTTCAGGCAGAAAATACTCTCCAAGGAACTGGTAAATCATATTTAATGCTATTATGTCCAATCTGTTTCAACCACTTCAATCAAACTTTAATCCAGACAGAAAGAGAGACGATTTCCTCATTTATTACCTGAGTGTCTTGCTCACTTTACCCAATATATAAATCACTGCTAGGCAAGATGGTGGAGATCTCTCAAAGGTTTATTATCACATATGATTATACTGCTTCCTCAGAACAAAATCATAACTTATTCTGATTTTGTCATTAACAATTTACTCTCTTTTGAGGCATTTTTTTCAATAATTTAAGGGTGCTCTTTTTAAAAGAACATAGATCAGTTGAAGATAGACTTTGACAGGACATGCTGGAGTTATTTTTGTTTCCAGGTTTTATTCTCAGTTCATATTTCTTGCTCTCAGTAGGCTATATAATGAATAAAACTGGCTGTTTATATATGAGCCAGTTATATCATTTACATAGCTCTGTGTATGCGTAATCTCTGCATTATAAATATTTGCATACTGTGATGATATTTCATATTTGTGTTAGTTTTCTAATGAACTGTCTTTCTGCATTTACTCCATAGTGAGGGAGAGTATAGATTTGTATAAGACAGACTTGAAAACAGCGGTCTTGATGATAGAAGTTTGGCATAGGCTGCACCTTCCCTAGATTCCCAAACCTAGCTTAGGGTTTGAATCCTAAATTATCTGTCAGCAACCTATAAAATAATATTGTTCTGAAATCTGATGGGTTTTATTTTGTTTTATTTGTTTACTTGAATGTTGCAGTTAAAGAAGTGAACGTGCCTGTCCCCTGTGAGATCCAGCAGGTGGATGGTAGGCGGTGTTTGAAGCATTTGGACCATATTTCTCATAAAACTCCTGATGAAGAACTACAAGCATTTTCTGAAGGATTAACTTCCACTGACTCTTCACTCAGGTTGAACAACTTCTCCCCAGGATGTCAAAGTGCCAAATCAGACTCTTCACTCCTGGAGTTTCAGCAAGTCTCTGCAGTTCGGATTGACATTTCAGAAAACTCCAGTTCAGATAGTGAATCAGAGCTGAAAAATGAAGAGGACACAGATGTCAGTATCCCACACGAGTTTGTCTGTGACAATGGTGATGCATTTCCTGATGTTTCAAAAGAGCCACTCATAGCAAGAAGCAATGGAAAGGAAACGTTACTTAGTGACAAACACACTGAATATGAAGTGCCTGAAGAGCACAGCACTGATGCTTCATCACACTCCCAGAAATACCCTGGAAATGATTCAGATCATGGCTGCACTGATCAGTTGCTTTCTTTCATTGCATCAGACAAAGTAAATGCCTCAGCACGTTCCTCCCAATCTGATAACCCTGCCAAGGAAATGGATGAGCCACATCTGGATTACTTGGAAAACTACAGTAGAAACAAAGTCTGTTCCCAGGAGGTCACAAACCAGGGTAAAGCTGCGGTTGCCAGCTCCGCATGCAGTGATGATATTTACTCACCTAAGATCAATGAACTGCAGAAACCTAGTTCCGCAACTAGCAGAGTGAAAAAGGATGCTAGAATTAATGGTTTCTTTGTGGATCAAATTAGAAGCCTAATGGGGTTTCCACTCACAGATTCTTCGAGACGTCTAGATTTGGTGACTGACCAGCTTAAGAACACTGTCTCTTTTCCGACTGACAGAGATACTGAAAATAACAAACTACTGGCATGTGTATCTTCAAGAAACTTATCTGCTTCAGGAGATGAAAATAAGCATGCACAACTTTTGAACAAGAGACTCGAATCCAGCAAACCCAGTCAGATTTTATCCTTGTCCACATCCTTGCCTGGAATTTCTGAGGAAGTCCATACAGAAACCAACTCATTCGAGTCTTTGCAAAGGGTGGCTACAGAAAACCAAAAGAATTCCACAACAGAAATGCAAGCCATAAAGGAAGAAAGGAGGGGACTGTGTTCTTCTGTCTCCTCAAAAAAGCAATTGCTCCAAGCTGAGAACTGCTCTTCCAAAGGTGAAGATGATACAATTTTTATTAGTGATGAGGGTCTCCCTCCAACCAATGAGGAAACCCTGTCAGAAATACTGTCTCCTGTTGATGAAGTATTGTCCTATGGAAGTGCTGACTTGCCATCCTCTAATAAAAAAGATTTGTCATTTCCAAGTGAAGATCTTCCTCCTCCCCCTTTAGGCACAGATGCAATGAAAAATGATGCTTCTAGCTTGAGTATGGATGATCTCCCATCTCCACCAGAACAAATGACAGTCTTGGAGACTAGAGAGTGCATGGATGAAGATGTATCACTGAAAATGGACATATTGCCCCCATTACCTGATAACATCATGCCTGAGGAATTTCCCCTGCTCAGTCGAGAGACAGCTGCTGTTTTTTCAACACAGGATGGTACAATCTCAGAGCAATCTTTAGTTAAGGGTACTTCTGGTGCAAAGGAGAGTTTATCAGAAAACCAACAAGGAGAACATGAGACACCTATGCAGTATTCAGAGTTTCTGTCTGTGTCAAATGCTGCTGCTTCTGGTCAGGCCAAGGAAAGTCTTGATTTCACAATGAAACAATGCAAAACACACTTAGCACTGCCCAAAGCTGAGGATAACAGTGCTGACCCATTGTCATCATTTGAAATTGGGGACAGAGTGTTAGTAAAGCAGACTCAACCTGGAACCCTCATGTTCAAAGGACAGACTTATTTTGATAGTGGCCATTGGGCTGGTGTTGCACTTGACAAAGCTGAAGGGGATAACGCTGGCACTTACAAAGGGGTGAAGTATTTTGAGTGTGCTCAGCACTGTGGTGTCTTTGTCAGACCTGATGAGATCTCCCACTTGTTGGAGGCTAAGGAAAATGGTTCCAGTTACACTGGGGATGAAGACTCTGACTCCTCCTATGATGATGAATCCTTCAAAGGAGACTGCAAATATTCTGAAGGTGATGAGCAGAGAGCAGGGTTTACGGAGGAGAAAGCAGAAGATACAAACAGTGTGGGAGGATCAGAAGTGAAAGAAACCCAGGCCAGGTTGCGCACTGCCTTGCTGTCTGGAAAAGGACAAAAGTTTCCACGTTGTGACCAGTATAACGAATTCCTCTGTCAAATTAACTTAACGTGTTTGGGATCAGATACACAAAAACCAGAACCAACACAAAAAAAACAAAGGACCCTTGCAAATGTGATTCCCATGGAAAGTAAGACTGGTAACACAGATGAGGGAAACACAAGCAAAAATATTTGTAGCTTGGTAGAGGATCAGAAAAGGAATAAACTTGCTGGTGATATTGCAAGTGAATGTGGTAAAAAAATTCTGCTTGACATTTTATTTGCATTTTCTGAACCAGCTCAGCACAAATATAAAAGTGCCTTTGAAAAAGACCTAAGACAAGAAGACTCTCAGAAACTGTTTCTCCTTAACGAAAACTCAGTTTCTTTCTTATCTGAATCATCAGCCAAGGTTTCTGATGTCTTGCTGTGTGACTCTGACATGCGCAGCGTTCACAGTTGTCACACAGTAGCAGAGAGAATTGCAACTAAATTTGTAGAAGATGCAGTTAAAGAATATAAGAAGATTAAGAGAAAACATGGCTCAAAACCAAACAAGGTATTTCCTTTGTCTTCAGAGGCTTCTCCAACCACTTTGCCAGTAAGTACAGTGAGAAGGTTTTTGTCTACAGTCCTGGACCTGAAATTTTGTCTACACAGACAAGCATTTGTGTTGCTCAGTTGTTTTTCACATCCATAAAAGTCATGTCAGCATTTGCAACCAGATGGCTGACTTAATCTAACCTGTTCCTCTCACCAGCATATGCTGGCGAGACACACACAAAAGCAATACTTGTACAAATTAGATCAGTGGCATTCAGCTCCTTGGAAGGAAACTGTAGAAGTTCCTCTTGTGATACCACATTACAGTTCTTATGTTAAGGAATTGTCTGCATGTGCTGTAGAGGAATTATGGACCCCAGAAAACATATATTCAGATTTCAGAAGGATCAGTGTGCCAAAGTACTTTGAATGTAATGATCTCCCAGGGAACGATTTGGAAACAGAAAGCAAGAGGATGTATAATCAGGTATTTTTAAAGCAGTAACTGTTATTCAACTCACCCAGTGTTCTGTACACTGACTCATATTAGCTAGTACTTCATATTGTTCTAGCTGTTAACACTAAATATAGCTAAAAGAGCACTGAAAGATATTGCAAAGTACTGCTTCTGGGTAATTTGCTCCAAAATAGGTCCCCTAGAATGGATGTCCTTGCTGTGATACATGCCTCCTGCTAGAGCTTTTCAATTGTAACTCCTTGGACACATAGCCCAGCATCTGTTTTGGGTCTGTTCAGAAAAAGCCAAGCTTCTTGGAAAGCTGCAGATTAAAGGATGCAGGTCTTCTACCTTGAATGGTCCTGCTGAGTTTGAACAGATCTTCATGCTCCTCAGCATCCTGGAACTACTGAGTTCTGTGGACCTCTGCCTACACAAGAAGACTAAAGGCCCCCATCAGTGCCGCACTGAGTGAGTGCTCACACATTACTGTCTGATCCCTGCTGTACAGGATGTTGTGTTCTTTAGGCAATGATCAGCATAGGAACATCAGTGATGCAGGTGATGTTAGGGTATTTTGCACCAAGATGCAAACCTCTACTGTCACCAGCCTAACATCCTTCAGAAGGGCTGAGAAACTTCTGAAAAGGCATCAGTGAGGGGTTTGGTTTATGCTGGTACTGTGGTTTTGTTGTTGCAGGTTATATTTGATTTGACCCGTGAGTTGCTATGTGCAGAATATCAAGTGACTGCAAATCCAAATGCATTTCCGTGGATGAAAGTAAATTCCAGGCATCTTTGCAGAAGAACAGATGTCAGTGATGTCAAGGTACATTCTGGAAACACAAAGTGTACAATAACAAGAGTCAGGGAGGAGAGCAGATAACTGTCATGGCAAAAAGTGTGAAATGTGGGAGGATTATGGCAGTGTAACTGAGGTGATTAGAGAAGAAAATAGCATTGCTCTGAAATGCTTACAAATACAGACCAAGCTGATTAAAGTGTACAGAGTTCTATAGAATGGGAATGGGGCTTCTAAATCTCCCTGGTTATGACAGTGTTTGGGTGTAACATTTAAAGTAATCTTACATCTAAAGCATGTTGGTTGCCCAATATTGATCAGCTACTTCTAGATCAGTTCCCTAAACTCTGGGATGTTTCCAGATCTAAAACTGGATCTTCACACTGGCAGCCTTCTCAGTGACAGAATTCCTATGGGAAGAATTCTTTTCAGCCTCTTCTATTTTGTTGACATTTGTTCAGGGTGAAATTCTTAAAATAGAATAACTTCAGAACTTCTTTTTCAGTACACTTGCAATAATAATCCAGTACTTCCAGTTCTTGTGAGTGAAAATACACTAAATGAAATACACTAAATCAGTGATGCATATCTAAAGCTCTTGGATTAGGTATAATGTTTTGGTACCTCTCAGAACAGACAATGCTCTTATTCTTGAAGTATTATAAACAATTAAAATCTCTGACATAAAGTTGTATTTTAGATTCAGGAACTCTGCAAAGAAGAATCTCAATGGACTTACTATGACGACAATGAATTAATTGTGAAGATGAGAATAACCGAAGACATATTTGATAGCTTGATCCTTGATACAATCAGAGTTCTTAACAAGATCTATCTGAGAAAAGCCTGTGATTCTAAGATTTCCCTACAAGATTTAAGGAATTTTTATCTCTGATTTTTAAAGTATTTTTTTTTTAGGCAAGGAATTTTTCAGGCACGATTTCAAAATTTTAGTTCTGAACTTGTACCAAATACCAGTGGGGTATTGGCCTAATTTGTGTGTTCATGTGTGCTTTGGAAATGCTCATTAAGGTCAATGCTCATCTTTGATGTCACACAGAATCTAAAGGGTGGAAGTTTTATTCTTGTCTGGGTTTTTTTGGTCAAGACAGCACTTTATTCACTTGCGCATTTTAAGAGCACAACATGTTTTAAAATTGTGTCCAAGTCTCTATAAACAGGGTTCAAACCCAATTTATGTGTAAATTATCCTATTCTTTGTTATCATGTTCAGGCTGTGAATGATGACAGGTGAATCATACTTTGAAAATAATGTTCAGATAATCATAGGTGACTCTTAAAAATGTAAATGTGCAAATGGAATTAAATCTCCTGAAATGGAATTGCTGTGTGCCTCTGTAGTTTGGAATAAACTCCTCTAACTGGACAAGCCTAAAGCTTTTCCTGATGGGTACAGCAGAGTTAAAGGTCACTGCACCATTTTTATATGTTTTTATACGCTATGGAACTGGTTAAAAGGAGCCTGGAGATGGCTTCAGAGATGTGGCATATGGAATGAACTTGCCCTGGCAGGATCTAGAGCCAGATATTCAGTTTTAATATCTTCAACTTTATGCAGATGAGACAAACCCTGATGTAATGCTCTTTAAAGGGGATATTTTTCTGTCAGTAACTCCAATTTCTGAAAATTAAATATGTGTCTGCGATTAGGTTATTTATCATACAATTCACGTGAGTCCCTACATTGAAATGTGGGCTGCTGAAGGATGTGCTTTACTGGCAAACCAGAGGAAATCAATAATCCCATTCCTTTGTTTTGGCAAAACTAGAAAAAAATCAACATTCAGGGTGTCTTTCAAATAAAACAAAAAGCAGGACAGTTAAATATAAGCCATATATAAACTCCTATTTAAAATCACAATATGTACAATCTAGGTTTTGTGAGGAAAATAGAAATACATTTTATGTTTCTATTTTTAAATATTGATGGCTTAACTTTTCCTACTGAACTGTTTTCTGAATAAACAAAATAAACTCCCCAAAATCTCACTTTTATTTGCTATTACTGAAATCAAGTAGAATTGCAGGCCATAGTGTATGCTCTGCTGTTCTCAGTGGTGAATGGGAGTGGTTTTGTTGTTTTGCAGACAGCTCCTGCTCACTGTCCCCAGTGCATTAACTGTTGATCTCCTATCAACTATTTTCATGTCCTTTGTGGTACCTTTTCTTAAGACTCTGACTCTCATCCTCATTGATGAATTAATCCAGATAAGTTGTTTGTTCCAATAATAATGTTTTCTTGTTGTCAGTTTACAGAAGGATTTAACTCGATTTTTTTCCTCCTGGACTTACAATGACAAATCCATTTATTGAAGCACTGCAGTTTTTCAGTGTACTGTCACTATGGTTTTGCAGCAGCAGCAGGATCCTTGTTGTATTTGGAATGAAAGCTATTAAAAATATCACTTATATATGTGAATGAGTAGCTGAAGGACTCATTTCATTTCAGACTGATGCCTTATGCTGTGCTGTATGTTACACTTGAGGAAGATAACCATTGTATTTGCAATTAGGTTTGTGAGTGAAGCCTGAACCCTTGCAAGATGCTATATACAGAAGGACAGAGCTATAAAGTAACTACTGCTGATGAGAATAAAAAGTGTATACACAGGACATGTCAGACATGTTTAATATCCCCACCATTCTGTGTTCAAAACCTTAGCTGCTGGCACCCAGATATATTGACCTGTTCAGTCAGTGGCAAGACTTCAATATCAAGATTACTCTCCTTCAAGGTCTAATATTTTGTTTGCCTTGGTTTTGATCAATATTAACCTCCTGGGTCAATAAATCTTGATACCAGCCTCAAGAGGAGTCATTATCTTTCATAGAAAATGATTATTTCTCAGTTAGACCCCACATTTAATTTTCCTGTAATCCATCTCTTTCGTCTTCATCCATTTAACAACTCTTCTGAATAAAATGCACTCTCAGGTGTCTTGGGCGCTGCAGGTTCTGAACATCCTAATTAGCAGCTGCCACAGGATTTCTCAGTTCTTTGAAGTGGTTGGACTCTGCCACTGTAACCAGCTCATTTTGTGGCTTACAGTACCTGGGAAAAAGAGAGACAGGAAAAAAACCTCAGCTGGGATGTAATACAACCAACCACATAACTTATAGCTGTGGGTATGGATGCAGGTGACTGAGCTGCTTCAGATGTTAATGGTGAAGAAAAGAGAGGATTGGGAAAGGAAAAGGCAAAGGTGGCAGAATCTGTTACTTGGTTGCCAAAGGAGAACATTTTTACTGTATAGAAGAAATCCACCCTTGTACTGTGTGTGTGCTACTGGCCAGAAACAATGATAGATCCTAACCTCTGTATTTACACTGTAGGAATCTGGACCCATTTGTTTCCTGCTTGTTCTTGAAGGATTAAAAGAAGCATTTGTGAGTTACAGAAGCAAGAATTATCTTTTCAGGGACCTTGCTCTTTCATTGTCTCAGTTTTAGCCTCCTCTGAAGTCTCCATCTGAGCACATTTTCTGTTGGTTTTCTGCCTGTTAATGTAATGAAATTTCTTGAGCCTGAATTTACAAATGAAAGGAGACTTTCATACTGTGGCTGCAGCTATGAAAGGTAGTAAAATCCATTGCTAGTGCTCAACCACTCTGAACTTACTAAAAAGGCACCGTTTCTTCCATCCTCTTGAGAGGTCACAGCATCCTACGTGTGCAGTCT
>JANHGB010046193.1:17488-27687 GCA_026283785.1 Coracopsis vasa | reverse complement strand
AGGGGCTTGGAGCAAGCTGCTCTAGTGGAAGGTGTCCCTGCCCATGGCAGGGGTTGGAGCTGGAGGAGCTTTAAGGTTCCTTCCAACACAAACCAGGCTGGGATTCTGTAATCATGAGGGCCTGAACTGACTCGAGCTTCTGTCAAAAAAGGCCCATGTTTATATATTGCTACAGAAGCATCATAACTTTGTAAGCAATATTTTTATAACTTTAGTGACTTCTTCAGATATATCTGTTCTTTTTCATCTCTAGTCACGATAACTGCAAAGGATGTTACACACTTATATTGCTATAACCAGTTAAAGGCCTGTCTACTCTTTAATCTATTGCGTTTCTATGAAGACTTTCATTTAAAAAAGTGGATTTTTATGTTGTGGACATTGGCACCACCAGCGAATGCACTTGGCTTCTACTGTTGTTTGTTAGCAAAATGTTTCCATTTTAAAGTCAGAATGGGTGGATTTTAGCAGGAGACTGAGAGCAGTCACAGTTTTCATCGGTAGCTTCATCCAAAAATAAAACCCCAAAAGGTTTTGCCTACTTAAACTCTTAACATTTATTTTTCAGCAATATTTACTCATCTACTAGGATATTGGAGCTGTCTTTGGGGTTCAGACTCATCTACACTAGAGAGCTCCTTGGTCACTGTGGTTGTATTTGCTGATGTGGTATAGCCAAGCCACATTGGTGCAACTGCTTTGTCCATTAAAGGCCTGTGCTAATATACTTAATTTCTGTTTTGTTTCTCATTTGCTAAATCTTGGCAATACCGTCACTGCAACCATCTCAGCAGAACATAACCCTCCCGAAACACAGGAGCAGTGCTTGCTTTTGTGTAATGTGCGTTTTGAGTGTGATGCTCCCTCTCAGAACAGGCTTTAAGCTCAGCGTCATTGCTGCTGCATTCCTAATCACACATTTAGTTTTATTGCAGTAGTGCCCAAAGCGGCCATTATAGTTAATTGTACTTTTCTATCTTAAAAGATGATTGAATTTATCCACCAAAATGCCTGTGGGCTGGAATGATGTGTTGTAATTTTCTGTGTAGAAGTAAGAAACCCGTGGAAATCCCATATACAACAACCCTTGAATTATATGCAGAAGCAGTCTCTGGGTTTGCTACAGCTGTTCCAAACCCATCAACTGTTGTTTCAAATCTAGCAATAATGATTTAATTCTAGAAACTGTTCTTTAAACATGTTTGGGGGGGAACTTCAGAAGCATGGTCTTTCAGGAAGCAGCCTGTGTGTACAAGACTCCTGAGCAGCGTGCAGGGAGAGGTTCCTTGTGGTGCATCTCTTATCTCCCTGACTAGAACTTTACAATGGAAAATAACACACGGCATTGCAGCCTCCTGCTGGAAGGAGTGCACAAGGTGTATGTGCAGGCAGTATCCTCCTGCTGATCCGCTGGGACTGGTGTTGGTATCATAGAATTCCAGGCTGGTTTGGGTTGAAGGGACCTTGAAGCTCACCCAGTTCCAAGCCCCTGCCACGGGCAGGACACCTTCCACTAGAGCAGCTTGCTCCAAGCCACGTCCAGCCTGGCCTTGAACACTGCCAGGGATGGGACAGCCACAGCTTCTTTGGGCAGAGGGAGGAATTCTGCAGCATTCTGGTGTTCTGTAGCTTGTCTTCAAATGGGAGGTTTGACCAATCTGCTGCATTTCCGGGTGGTCCAATGCATCCATGTCATTCATTGGAACTTGTTTAGCATAGCTAGAACTAGTGTTGGTTGACATATCACCCATCTACCCCTTTCCTAGCGTTTGGGAGTTAGTATTTCAAAAATACTAATGTAAAATTCATGGGTATTTTACAAAGCCAGTCTTTACAGTGCCACTGTAAGCGTGCAGTCTAGGATGGGCACTCCTGCATCCTTTAGAAAGGAAAAGCTCCTTTGGAAGCAGAAGCTAATGCTGAGCAGCACACAGCCCAGCTGGTGCTCTTTAACCCGAGCCAGGGGTTTGCTTTGTTGGTCGTGGGCCATTTGCATTGGATCCATAGTGCTTTTATTCATGGTGTGGAGGAGGATCAAGAGAGGTGGAAAAAGGAGGAGGAATGGTGAAAGTTGAATGAGAGACACCCAGAAGCCAAACTTGGGGGTTTTTATTTTGCATTTTATTTGATGAAATAGACTGTTGCATCTTTTGTGCTCCTGTGAATACGTGCCCATCTGCTCCAGCATGCTTGTAGTCGCTCCTGGTGCCTGCTCAGCTCTTGGCACATTCAGCACAACCGAAATTCTCCCATCACTGCCCCATCCTCCTCCAAAGACAAATAAAGGTCAAGCTAAATTTCAAAAGCAGCTAGGCAGGCAACTGTCAGTCAGAGCTTGAACTTGATGAAGCTTTCATGCTCTTTGCTATAAAAGCAAGTTTACTTTTATTGCTTTTTAAATTTTATTGATACTTGGGGATTGTGGTGGACCTTCAAATTCTGCCCACAGCTGGTTTGATTTAGCTTAGCTTTAAAAAGGAACTGTCTGAGGAGTCTCTGGGAGCAGTTCTCCCTTAAAGTGATTGCTGCAGCCGAGCATGGCTCAAAAAGCTCAGTTCTTAGCAAAATCAGAACGAAAAAGCTTTAAATGAGTCGAAAGCTTTTATTGAAGTTATATAAACATATTTATAGAAATACTTGAATTCTGGTGGTTATTGCTATGAAACATTTATAAAGGAAAGTTACAGTGACGTTCAAACTCAGCTACTTAGCACTCTGGTTAAAACTCAGGTATTTTTTGAGGTATATCTAATGAATTCCTATACTAAAAGCTAAAGACACCTTCCAGTGGCCAAACTGTGAGCCTTGGCCTGTGGGCAGTTCTGGAGGTCTCTGAAAGAATGGGAAATAGTGAGTCCTTGTTAAAACAGCTGTACTAGAAGATGCATTGAATTTATGGTGGTGTAATTGACAGCCATGTGAATGAGTAACTGTTGGATTAATTTTATTCAGTTCTATATATTCTGCATGCTTTATTTTATGAGCTTAGCTGATGGGAAAAGCTTGGGAATACAGTCCCGTGTCTTACAAGTGTTGGGGTGGCCTATTTTTCATCTTCCTGGATTCAACGAAATGTCTTCGCCCCTGGAACTGATGCATTGCGTGTTGGGATTCTTCTTATTTAGGTATATTGAAAATACTGGTGCAGCTAAGAAAACAAGGGAGGTTTTTGTTATTTTAAAAACCAGTATTACACTCGAGGATAGAAATGAATAGCAAATGAGAATCGACCCAGGGCTTGATTTTTATGCCATTGGAATCTCAGAGTTCTGTTGTTGATTTCCATGGGAAGCAGGGTAATCCATCAGCTGGGATCCATGATCACTTCTGCTGAAAATTGAAAGATACCTTTGTTTTCAGACTGGGAATCTGCAATTAGACTCGGTGTGCTGGATTGTGGGGAAGAAGAAAACTACGAGACGTGCAAAGAATACGGTATTCACTACTACCCAACATTCAGGGTAAGTGGTATAATATATAGCCTTAGGTAAATGATCCATGCTTTATAGGAACTAAAAGCATAACGAACATGCCTGTGCAGTGCCTGTCATGTAACTAGTTGTTCTTTAGCTGGACTTCTGTTTTGCTGAGAAAATTGCAGAGTTTATAGAAGATGAATTGGAGTTTGTCTCACTGAATGCAATAGCAGACGCAGTTACTTGAGCAGTAATTCAGTCCTCAGTTCTGAATCTGAAAGATTCTTATTGAAAGAAGATACCATTGTAGGGAGTACTGGGTTATTGTTATGTATTCACTAGATAATAATAATTTATATAAATACTTTGTAAATTCAGATTTTCATGATTATTAATAGTGATTTTAGTCTTGGTATGTGAAAGTGAAGGTAATACATTGAAGTTAAGATCTATCAATTATATATTTTTACACTATTTTTCTAATTAACTTCATAATTTGCTTAAACTGCTTTTTAAAAGGGATCTTGTGTTTGCCAAAAGTATCTACAATTGCTCATTTTCAGGTGTAAATGCAGTCTTTAACTTCTCTGTCTTTGCCAGTCTGTATAATTGTATTATTAACTGTTAGTATGAGCAGAATGTGATGGAGAGCATTGAATAGACTGTGTTTGTTATAACAGGAGAGGGAACAAGAGATATTTCTCTGCAGAATTTGTGATTCTACCCTGATAGAAGGAACAATTTTATTTGGTTTTTATCTTTCAAGTTTTGGGTGTAAATTGGAAACACCAAATCTTTTCTATTTCATTTTTTATAGCAGAAGGCAGTCAAGCTCTATTATATATCCTGTTTAGCCACTGGAGGGAGTTGAGAAGATGTGAATAGTGTTCTAAGTATACACACAGTTGGTAGTACTGATTAATCAGTACTGGTAGTCAGTTGTGTTTGGGTTAATGTTTGCAGTAATGGATCAATACACAGTACTGCATTATGCATTAGGGGTTTTTCCTCTAAAAGTTGGCTTTATTGTGTATCAGAGTTTTGACTGGTGCATATGAGCCACTCTCAGATGGTTGAGACTCAAGTCTTTGGAACTCAGGCTAAGAGGGAAAACTGTCTTCTGAACAGATAGAAAACATTCTGTAATTAGAGCTGTGAAAGGTAAAAACTGTTGAAAACCTTTTTTGTTTCTAAACTGAGATTTCGTCTGCTACAGTGGGGTCTTTCCAAAGCAATAATACTTTTTTTTCTCCCACATAGTTCTTCAAAGCATTTACAAAGCAGTTTACTACTGGAGAAAATTACAAAGGTATGAATATCCTACGGTAAGAAATTCCCAAAGCAATTATCCCATGAGCCAGGAATGTGGTGCACAAAAAGCAAAAGCCCTTTGCCTGTCAGTTAATTTAGACAGCTAGAGATGGACTGGACACTGAATGGCTCTTTAAGATATGATATTGCAAGCACTGTATGTAACTGGAATGTCAGGCAGAATTTCAGACAGACAAAACATTTGTTCAAGGGCTGAGAGCTCAGATTCCTCATTTTTTTGGAATGTAGTTCCTAATTTTCACAAATGGTTTAATGGTGTTTGAAAATTTCGGGGTTTTTTTCCACCACACACCTCATCAGCAGGAGATCCCATTTGCTCAATCCCGACTCTGGTGCTTTTTGATCTATCAGCCACTTTCCAGGCATCCTGAATCTCACTGGGGACAACCCCTATTCAGATGTTGACTGACTGAAAACAGGCTTATCCCCTGTGTCTGACAGGATCACAGCTTGAGGTGGTTTGTCTGGGGACAAAAGTAATGTTGTCTTTTTCAATGGATTAACATTTAGAAGGCCAGAGGTCAGAAGAGAGACCACCTGCACCATTAACCCTTCATGCAGTAGACCATAATTGTACCTGTTATTTTGGGGCATTTGTGAGTGTTTCAGCTTTTAAATTAATTTCTTTTAAAGCAAATAAAGTATTCTCACACTTCAGTTCTTTCCTCACATTGTTGCATGGCCTCACTTGGAACCTCACTTGGCTGTTTGGTAAAAACGATTAAAAACCTTTGCAGGTTTTAATACATGATGAATCCTGATTAGAAAAAACCAAGCTACTGAAGTTGCCCACAGCAACGACTGTGAAAATGAGCACAGCTTTAGAATGAAGCATTGTTTGAAGAGAAATCAGCAAGGCAGGCAGATGGTTAGAATTGGAAAAGTCTTGAGGTTTTATTAATTTTGGGGTGGAATGACAGCTTTTAAATCATCTCAACATTCAACTGAAATCCTGCAAGCAAATCCTTAGTTCCTGT
This sequence comes from Coracopsis vasa, assembly GCA_026283785.1. Taxonomy (NCBI): domain Eukaryota; kingdom Metazoa; phylum Chordata; class Aves; order Psittaciformes; family Psittacidae; genus Coracopsis; species Coracopsis vasa. The sequence goes on along the minus strand of JANHGB010046193.1, from coordinate 21,962 downwards.
TCTTCAGCCAAATAATATTCTGCTGAAGTCCAAACGTAAAACAAAAACCTGACACAGAAAAGCAGGAGGATGTATAAAAACTTGCCTGTGGGTCGTGTTGTCCCAGTTTGCTGAAGCACTCTATTATTTTGTAACCTGTTCTCAGCAGGAGCTGATCGAGAGCTGCAAACAGTGCGTCAGATGATGATTGACTTCTTACAGAACCATTCCCAAGAGCTGAGACCTCCTGCTTGTCCACCGCTAGATCCCATTCCGTAAGTTCCTTGTTTAAAATACAGCTGCTGTGTGCTTGCTGCATTAATTAAATACAATGCAGAAGGTCCTGTTAAAGTTGAAATGAGCCTTTTTCCTTATTATCAGTTCTGCTGTGAGGCTGTAAAAGGAAATTCCATCAGCAACGGTGTGTATACTGCATTCTACCTGTGCTAAGTAGCTTTTCTTTTATCCGAAGGTCCAGTGATATCACTTCTCTTTTTGACAAGAGCAGCCATCATTATACTGCCATTGTGTTTGAAAGTAATAACTCCTATGTTGGACGAGAGGTAATGTATGACTTATGAATGACATAATGAATATGAATGAATGTTATCATAACACAGCTGAAATTTATGTTATTTAGCCAAACAACAACATTTTTGTTTATAGAACTGAATTAAAGGGTCGTAAATGGCAGGTCATGCATATTTGAGATATCACAAAGGGATTATATAGGGCTGTTGGAGGAACTTGCTTACAAGTGAATGTGAATTCAAGTTAATTTCTTCCATTCATGTTTAAATAGAAGATTACATGAAGTGATTACATTGTCAGTTTCATTGTTAGCACAAGTTTTTTTTCTTTCAAGATTTGGAAGATCACAGCAAATGTGTTGTCAGATTCTGTTATTTTCTCACTGCTAGAGAACCATTCCTCATATTCATTCTTCTGAGCAGCTTTTTCTATTTCAGCTGTTTATAATATAAATTCTCTGGTTCTCTTTCTTCACGTATAGGTTTTAGGAAGTTACATTCTAAGTTAAGTGATAGCATAAAATCATTTTCATAGCTCCGAGGCACCGAGGAAGTGGGAGTCTTTGGCTTTTTGCTTCTCCCACCCCCCCAATAAAATATTTGATTTGGCATCATTTCACTACCTAATGAGCCCGCTGTTAGCTTAGACAACTGTTACTTTTCTCTTCCTGCCAAGATCAAGGATAAGTAAAGAAAATAAATTGCATAATTATCTAGGCATAATCTGTGTAGAAACATCCCATGTCTGTGAAATGTTTCTAATTAGATTTGATGCTGAGATGGCCCAGTTGCATAAGTGAGGGAGAGTGTGCTGCCAAAAGCAAGAATCACTTTGAGAAGCAGGTTGTTCCCAGACGTTCGTTTTCTAGAAGCTGCTGGGTTGATAGAAATGGACATGACTCAAGAGAAGAAATGGGATGATCATAAGGCTCTTCAGCTTTTGAACACACTCAATTTTATTGCCTGCTCTTATGGGGAAAGACTTGAGTGTCATTCGATTGTCAGAAAGTGGAGTCTGCTTCCAGAAGGAAGAATATTTGCTGATGTTATGTAGGGTCTCTTAAATTACAAGTATGAAAGTGAGGGATAACGTAGCACAGGTAATATTGACCTGAAAGGGAAAAGTATAGTGGAAACTGAAACTAACACCAGGAAAAAGATACAGAAGAGGCAGAGAGGGGTAAAAGTAAACAAATGGCAAGTAGAAACGTCTAAGGAGTTGGAAGCATGGGAGAGTTTGTAAGTAAGAATGAAACGTTTGAAATGGTAGTATAAGAACACAAGCTAATGGAAGGATGTGAGGAGTATTCTTATTAGAGCAACAAAAGAGGGTGCCTTTAGGAGTGGGATTTGAAGGATCTAAGAAGGGAAGAACTCAGTATTTAAACTTTCTTAAAAGGCAAATTCTTGTTACTTATAACTGAGTCATCATATTTGTAGGTGCAGCTTTGGCTGTAGTTGGCAAATAATTTGGCTAGTCAAGCCCTGGCAAATCTTGGAGGCATCCTGATGTTACCACCCTCTTCTGCCTCCTCCACCCTTCGCTGAATTTCACACCATGCAAAGAAATTTGTGACCACTCCCAACTGCTCTAGTGCAAAAGCCCGGCATCGGGTGTAAAGCAGTTGATGAAGACTGGTTTGAGCTGGGATGCTGGCATCCTGAGATATGGGCACTTAATCCCTGCAGGGAGTCTCTGCTTGGGGGCTGGCAAACAAAAAGAGCTGAACAGAGAGCTGGGTGCTATGACACCGCAGACTACCCAGCTTGGTTTGGCAGGGCTTGCCAGGCAAAGCCTTAACTCCCATGGAGCCCTCAGTTGTTTTCAAAGTCATAGACTTTGACATCAGAATGCCATAAAGTAGTGGGACCAATGTTTCTTCACTACCTGAAGATTTGCCTTTAGACTCTTACATATATAATTTGAAACATAAACCTGCTGGTGCCTGTGGAATATCCTCTGGGCTATTTTGAGGTTTATGAGGACATTTCATCATTCATTCTCATGTTTTCTTCAGATGTTAGACTTCAAAGGGAAAAGATCAAGGTAGACCACAGAAAAAGAAGAGGAAGACAGGAGTAATAATTTGCAGAGCAGAGTAAATCTTCTTTAACTGAAATTGTTAGTGTCCACAGAATACTCATAGATGTATTCCTCGGTGAACAGCTTAAAGGATGATGCACTTCACCTATTTATGTCTTGTCCTACAAGATTGCAGATTCCTTGAACAATGTATAATTCATGTCATCTTTTCATTACCCAGGTTCTTTTAGACTTGATCCAGTATGAAAATATTGTTGTAAAGAGAGCATTGAATTTTGATAAGCCTTTTCTTGAGAAACTTGGCATTACCTCAGTCCCTTCATGCTACCTGATGCACCCTAATGGGTCTCATGGATTAATTAACAGGTAAGTAGTTATCTCTCAAGGATTATGGGGATGTCCAGTTAAGCTATAAAAGCAGTTTCCACAGCTTGCTTTCATACAAAGGAAATTATTCTGTAACCTTCTTTTGCATATATATGATGAAGTTTTGTCCTGACATGTAATCAATACATTGTACTGACTGAAGTTGTGTGTTACCTATATTATTAACAAGAGACATAATACAAATTTTGCTTACACTGTTATAGCTTTAACCTATTACTGTGATGCTTCTGAAAAGGAAACGCTTTGGAATAAAAGTGAAAAAAAAAATTAAGTATCAAAGTTCTTAAAAAAGCTTGCTTCTAAGTCAAAATACTTTTTCCTTGTGAACATAGTCTGTAAGGTGAGCTGATAGGATCTTATTTTGGATAGGATTTCAAACCACTAATCCAAATGATTGTTATTGCTGTATCTAAATTGAACAGTATTTGATTTCACTTTGTAGCAAAGCATAACATGCTACACTAGGACTGTGAAACATGCAACCAAGTGAATATCTTATTTTATAAATACACTAATTTGCTTTGGATATTCACTTAGTCTGAGATGAAAAGTAATCTTTACTTTGTCCATTTATATGCAGTTTGAAGCCTCTACGGTCTTTCTTTTCTTCGTATTTAAAGTCACTGCCAGGTGTAAGAAAAAAACTTCTTTTGCCACTTCAGCTGCCTGTTCAAGAAAACAAAGAGGAGAGTACAGAAACCAAGGTGTGGAAAGAGTTCGATAAGTAAGTGATACCTTTGATTTTCTGATCAATGCTTGGCTGTTAAAATTTGCTTGCATTTTTTTTTCTTGCCAGATGGAAAGCTGTTCTCTCACTTACTATAGAATCCTAGATCACCGATTGGAATTGTTGGAAAACTTCAGCAAGTAATCGTTGTCCCTGAAAAAATAAATAGTAACAAGCTACAGCATTTCTGTAGAAAACAAGAGTGCTCTGTGTGTGTAATACTGAAGCAATGCCCACTAAAAGTGCTTGTCAAATGCAAGTGTAATAGAAAATACTAAAGTCAGTGTAAAAGAAGTTTATCATACTAAATCCAGTAAGGTTTATCGCCCTTTTCCCCTCATTGTTTGAGAGATAGATGCAAAGGCTTTGCAGAGAGATAATCCTTCAGCATCTTTAGATAGAAAAGATGTAGGACTGAGTGCTTCAATTATGTACTTATTTTCCTTTCATAGACATTATTAATGTCATCTTCTTGCAAGGACTATTATAAAATACCTTATACAAAACACTCTGTTATCAAAACAACTTGGTTAAATTGAGCTGCTTTCCAACAAGACAAAATCTTGTAGATACGAATCTCCAGCCCAAGTATCTTCTAAATAGGATCCTTTGGCAGAGCGTCATGCATTCCTATGGATGTCTTTTTATTTAAGAAAGTTGAAGCAGAATTTTGCTGGGTTTTAAGATTTGAGTGAGTACCTTCTTAATTAAGGAGATAAACTCATGCAAGTCTGTGGTTTGAGTTGATAAGAATATAGATTATTCTATGTTTTAATATGTTTCTTCCTTCATGTTATTTGTGGGGGG
>JANHGB010046193.1:2435-17478 GCA_026283785.1 Coracopsis vasa | reverse complement strand
CCCCCCCCCCCCCCCCCCCCCCCCGCCCCCCCCCCCCCCCCCCCCCCCCCCCCCCCCCCCCCCCCCCAGGCAGTGTCTTGAATGATAGTTGGTTTTAATTGTTTGGTTTTAGAGATAATAATGCTGCTGAACTCAGTATTAACTCTATAACTATTTGAACTTCTGTTTGTTCAGTTACAATGCTCTGTGTCATACTGTCTAAAGTTTGTACTCTGAAAAGCATTAAAGGTAGGGTGCTTTACCTGATGCGTTTGTAGTTTGTAAAGTGGTTTTTGTTGGTATCTTTTTTAAAATGAAGAGACTTGGTTGTGAGAAGGAACTCTTTAAAATACTCGATTTGTTTTACATGCTTTACTTATGCCTGTTATGAGGTACCTCAGTCTGTCTTAAGAGCTGGTGTGATTAAAATTGACTGTTATATGCAAAGAACCTCCAGTAAAACTGCTGCATTTGGGAGAGGGTTTCTAGATTCAGTCCTTTCCACCACTGTTTGCACTCCTGCTCTGTGTATAATCTACTTTTGTTTAACAAAAGAAACCAAGCTCAACAAAAGTCTCCCTTTTTTCGTAGCATGTAATTTTTCTGTTTGTGGTCAGGCCTGAAGAGAAGCTGTAATTTCTTTACACTAGCTATTTCCTTACTGACAGTGGCAGGGTTATAATTGCATTACAAGGTAAAGCTGGCTGGGAGGCAAAAGTTACTCAACTATAAAAGAAATTCTTGTGTGTGGTTATGCTTCATTTGTCTGAACTGTGAACAACATGACATAAAATTACACTTTTCAGAGTGTATGGTGAAACTCATTGAACTTGACATTCACCCACCGAGCGCCTGAAGTAACCGCTGTGTCTTCCTGTGCTGGTGTAGGATACACTGCAATCACTGTGGAGTGGCAAACGTGGAGCTTTTAATGACACCCACTATATATCAATTTTACCTTCATGACTGGTGAGAAAATGAGCGAAAGAAACCTGCCACTTTCTAACGTTATATATGTGTCTTTCAGAGCTAAGCTGTACATGGCTGACCTTGAATCAGGATTGCATTACCTGCTCAGGGTAGAGCTTGCTACGCACAAGACACTTGAGGGAGCTGAGCTAAAGACCTTCAAGGACTTTGTTACTGTCTGTGCCAAGGTATACACTCCTAATCTTTGATTATTTGTACGAATAAAGTGACTCTAACATAAAATTTATTATGTGACATAAGTCTCTCAAGATACCTTTCACAATCCTTAAACATACGCTTCCTCACTAGCTTAAAAATAGTTTTGTGGGTTTCTTTAAATTCTTGAGTTATTCTATTTTTCCTGACATACTTACAGGGTTGAAATGCATTTTAATTTAATCTTGGAGGGCTTGAAATTAAATAAAGCATAAGTAGTCTGCACCATATTGAACAAACACTGTAAATATAGTCCATTTATCAGATTTTCAGGATAAGTAGCTATTGTAACTGGGTGGGATTAAAACCCCTTTTGTTTATCATTCTTGACTTTTGGATTTCGTTAATGCATACTTGACAATGGTGTTTTATTTAGAGATAGTAGTAACTTCTGTCTATATTTTTAATATAATTGAGGTATTGCATTTAGTTAATTGAGTATTTTAAAATAATTGACATATTGTATATAATTGACCATTTAAAGATGCTTACCTATTATATTTGAGTGAAGGGAAAATCTATGTAATGTGTTGAGACTTGAAAAAATTGGAATAGTATAACTGTATAATATCAGCCTATGTAATGACCAGTGTCTCTTCGTAATTACTGAGCAGCTAACCCTTTGTTTTAGTTTAAAGAAAGTGAATCAACAGCTATTTGAGGGAATAATAAGGCCTATGTGAACTGTTTCTAAATATCTGGATTTATCTGAAAATCAGACAGACAGTTTCTTGCCCCTGCTGTGGCCATCAGAAATCTCTAGCTGGCCTCATTTCTTTAAGAAAGTGTGGTAGTAATCTTTCCATCATATTATCCCTGAAACATCCTCTGTGCTTCCTGATGGCTCCTGGCCAGCTGATGTCATTTGCTTCCCTGGCTATTAGTGCATAAGTGGGGAATGCTCTCTTTAAGTGGCACACTTGTCTCCAGGCTGCGTTACACAAGTGGGGACTGCTGTTGTCGTGAAACACTTGCCTCATAGTTCTCATTCATGATTCTCAGGTGTTTCTGTTAAGCAATGTTTATACTATCCTCTTTTTTAACAGCATTTATAGTGATGGTAAGTCCTACACCAGGGAGGTCTCTGGTTCCCTACTTGGGGAATTTTCATTATTGTACATTTAGGGTTTTTTTGGCAACCAGTGCAAAAGTCCATTGGTTTCTGAATCCTTGATGAGACCGTTACGTATCTGAGATACTGTGCAACTGTTGTCTTTTACATATTCTTTTAGATAGTAGTACATGATATTCTGGGGGTCCTACAGAAGTAAATGTAATGATAGTATGCAGCTTGTAGTTCAGAGGTGTGCTGGTTTATTATAGACTATTTAAGGGTCTCTGAACCCAAACAATGCACAGGGCCCCTTGTGTTAGATACAATAGCAAAAGGGAGTTCCTGCCCTTTTGTGTGGTATCGAGTAAGCGGTCTTCGAATTGGAGATATTATCAATAGTTGGACAGTGACTGTGGAGTCACTGACATATGTACAGCATGTTCTGTCATAAATTGCTTTATGTATTTAATGTAGCAGGTACAGGGTCATTATTTCTCCATCTGTTAAAATAGTGCTCCCTCTGGAAGGATACTTAGACGATAGTATGCATACTCTACTTAATTCTATAGTAATTACAGCCACCATTAAAGCAAAATACAATTTCTAATGTGAAGTAATGACATTACCACAGATTTACAGTTCCTCACGCTCATCTGCCAGGCTGTGACTTCTTCAAATTGCAAGTTAAGGAAGTCACAATCTCCAGATTGCTTCAGAAATCACTGTTACACACATGAAAGGAAAATGCTCTTCTAGGTAACCAACACCTGCATTTACAGACACCTGAACATAAGTTTTAGGAGAACTAATTTCTGTAATTAATCTTGTACAAGTGAGAAGTATTTCAGCACCTCTGATTCACTGAGGTCTGATGCTCCAGTCTGAGCTACACACAGAACTGAATTACCTTAATCTGAAATTCTGTGGAATCTGCCAGAAGTTGCTCTATCATTTCTGCCTGCTTTTGAGTAGCTTCATTTTACTAGTTAGCATTTTGTGCCTACAACTTGTTAAATTTTGTAAGCAGAAGTCAGTGTGAGATGGCTTTTTACTGAAAGCAGAACAAGTAATTAATTTTCTCATAACAAAAGAAAGTCTGAAGCATTTTAAAGACAGGAATTAAGGCATTTACATCAAGATAAAAGTGTCCTGCTGGTAATGAGATTTGTGCTTTAAAATACGGTGCTTTCTTTCTTTCATTTTCTCAGCTTTTTCCTGGCCGCCAGTCTGTGGTGAAGTTGTTAGAGACCTTGCAGGAGTGGCTGGTGAGCCTTCCATTAGACAAAATCCCTTATGATGCTATCCTAGATCTTGTCAACAACAAAATGCGGGTAAGCTGTTCCTAGTTTCCAGCATAAAATACAGCATTAGTAAAGGATAAGATTCTGTATAAATCTAAGACATCACTTACTGATGGCCCCTCAGTCATAATGGACTTATAAGAAGGTTAAAATGGAAATGAAGGGAAATCATTACCAGGGAAAAAAATCCACAAGAAGGAATTTATATGAGAGAATTGACACGCACAATCCTGGTTCAGTTTAATGAGGAGCAAGCAGTCGCTAACATGGACACGTTCCCTAACGGCAGCGTCAAATCATGCAATGTTCCTGATGAATATTTTTGAGTTGCCTTTGCTTGTTGTGCCTGGTATCAACAGGATTCTCCTGGAGGTCAGAACTTAAGTGATGGGAAATTTACCCCCTGAAATGGGATTTGTTCCTGAAGAGTTTCCCAAAATACTCCTTAATTTCCTGGCACAGTAAAGGCTGTGCTAGGAGTCCTGCCTCACTTCAGCAACACAAAGCCCTGTTTCTGGCCATCTTTGTACAGAAGTTAATATAAGTCTGTCTTCCCATGAAATGGGATTGCTATCCAAAATTTAGAAGCCTTCTGTTTGTTTAGGAAGCAGGGAGATAAGCCTCAGAAACTCAAATGTTGCTCTGGATTTCTTAATTCTTAAGAATTTACCCTGTAGGTCATGTAAATCATGCTGAGTAGTATGGTATATTTAATGTACCCAGGGAAACTGTGGCCCTGTCAGATTTGCAGTAGTGTTTGTGTGTGTTGTGTTCGTACTGTGCTTAAAAACAAATTTACAAGTTAATTTGTACTTAATTCTGTCCTAAATACTACTTAATTCTGTCAGACTAATCAGACATTCGTGATGTGCCTTTTAGTAGGTCTGGCATCAGTGACTGTATGTTGTATATCCAATATATTTGTGAGAGGCATGAGTTTTATAATGGTGCATCTGAGTGTCTCAGACTTAAAGATGGCTATAAGTTTAAATTTCATTTGCCTTAAGCATGAATTCATTAGCAACAAGTGCAAAGAGTCATTTACTCTTTATCCTCGGATCACGTCAACTTCAAGGTAGGCTCCGCTATGACTGCTGTTACATTCAGAGGCACGTTTATGTCCCAGAGCTGTCTGTCTTACTTACATCTCTCTTTCAGATTTCTGGGATATTTCTCACTAAGAAGGTTCAGTGGGTCGGGTGTCAGGGCAGCAGACCTGAGCTGCGGGGTTATACCTGTTCCCTCTGGAAGCTGTTTCACACCCTCACAGTGCAAGCTGCACTGCAACCAAAGGCTTTGATAAATACAGGTAAGCAGCAGTTTTGTGGGACACTCGAAGGAAAAGACAAATATGAAAAAACAAAGTTGTGCTGTGCAATAGAAAGAAAACGGATTAGAGCAAATATGTTAGTGAATACTCAAATACGTTAGTGGAGGCCAGTGGCTTTCAGGCTTGCACCAGCAGAGGTCAGAGCAGAGCTTCACTGCAGCAGGAGGCTTCAAAGAAAGCAGGTCAGTTTGTCCTTGCTTGGAAACGAGGTAGATAAAGTGTGTGGCCCTGAAGGTGTAAGCAATAAAGCAGAAAAAGGAGAGAATTTCAAAGAAAGAAATGTTGGACTACCTGAAAAGGGAGGAAGATTGTTCATGTTACTTGGGATTACACTGCTAATTGAATTTGAGAAGAATGAGGTTGAGCCATACAGTTTAGCAGCTGTAAAAGATACACAGCCGTTAGCCAATCTTTCTGTAATATTATTTCTTAAATACTGAATGTTGTGGCTGTTTGGGGTTTTTTTCCAGCTGAATGTACTCAGTGACCATTAATCTCGGCAGTGATACACTCCTTTGCAAGCACTCAGTAAAATTGCTTGGTTTTAGACTTGCAGCATCTTGTGAAGCAGAGTCTTTATATTTGGGTGATGATTCCTATTTAAGAAACCTGCTGGACATATAATCTATTTTGCTCACACGATGGAAACAGAATTACTAATGCTAAAATATTGGCCTTCATATAGAATCATAGAATCATAGAATAGTTAGGGTTGGAATATGGTTTTGTTCTTGCCAGGATAGTGCTTTGTTTGGTTATTGTTCTATTTAGTTTTCATTTAAAGCCTTTTAAATGTCTTTTCCAAGGAATGTCAGAATGCCAGATGGACTGCTACTAGATCATAAAATTCAGAAATTTGCCATTTGTCAGTTACTGATTGCATGTTAAAAAAAATAATTCATTATTTCAAATTATGGATGCCTGCATTTGTCCAGCATCACTTGTAATCACAGTGAAAATCTCTCAATTCTTAATATTGAAGCTCCTGCAGAAGAGGGATTTTTTTGGCTAGCTAATCATCCTGTTGGTTTTTGTTTCCTTTTTGCATCCCTTTAATGTAGTACTGTGCTCTGCCTGGTGAGTTTGGGGGTTTTGTGCTGGATGACATATTAGCTCTTCAACAGGATCAGTTAAATTTCCCCTTTTGTCCCAATTGCCGAAAGTTTTCTAATTCAATCTAAAAATGTTCTTAATGTTTAACTATACAAAATTGTGTCTTAAATTGCTGCCTCATTTCAAGTGTGATCTCTTTTTAGTCTGAAGTTAAAAATACATTGTAGAACCTGAAAACTCTTCAGCACACTTAGCCATCGATTTAAATCGGGGCAGATATGTGATGATCACTTCTTATGGCGAAAGAATTGGGTCAGTCTGAGACTGTCGGATTATGTCTTGGGAGGTTTTCCTCTCCTTATTGCTTGTTTAAATCCCATCTACTAAAAAGCATGATGTACTCTCTAATCCTTCCCACCACAGGTAGGGTTTTATGGTTCTTGTCCACTTTAAAGATTAGGGTTACCCTGAATTGCAGTAGTTTGGGAGGAAAGAGAAAAGGAGGATTACACGATGATACATGGCAGATGTTAATAGAAGATTCATCTCTGGGCTGATAAAAGAAAAACAAACAAAATGAGCCATTTTGCAATTGTTTGTTTTCTTTTGAAAGCGGCTGTATTTTTCTTGATAGTTTCCTCTTCTGGCAGCGTCTGGCAGGCAGAGGGAACCTGCTGAGGCTTTCTCCATAGCGTGCTTTTATTGGTTTATATTTGACATGGTCTGATGTGGAACAGTGTAATTTGAACCTGCTCAGCATCAGCGAATCCAGAGGAACTCCGAACAGAACCACTCACACTTGCGGATGTATAAAATCACTGCAGAAATCTATTCCTGAGCACGCTTAATTATATGAAATATTGGTTTAGGTAATAGGATCTGTTAGTGTGAATAAGACAGGCTTGTGGGGTTTATAAAAAAATGATCTGGATTCTGTTTAATCTGTTGCTGAATTTCAAAGGCAAAATGCATTGTCAAGAGTGTAACATTACACAGGAGAACAGATACAATAGAATTTGTGTATCAGCCTGTGCCTTCACAAGCAGGTTATTTGCTAGTAGTTACTTGTGGTGTGTTTGTTACTGATTCTTTCTAAATATACATTTTTGTACACAAGGTAAAACTGTTCTGCCTGAAATTTGGTTCAACTTTCCAAAATTATTTTTCAGCCTTTCTTTTAATACTGTAATTTAATCTGCTTTAATCTCATTGCTTTTATTATACATGCCAGTTCAATCACAGATATTGAGTGTCTGAGTAGAGATTTTTTGCTTTTTATGAATTCTTTTTGGCTTTAAAAACTTACTTTGCTGCCACGGTTAAGAATTTAACGGCATTGTTCTAAATAAAGGTGTTTGACAATCTTCATGCATCTCTTATATAGAAGACAGAGAAATACTCTGATAGTTTTGAATGGGTTTTGTTGAGGATCTTTTCCCTTCTGAAAAATAATGCATGTACAGAGGGGATATGTGCTACCAAACTGTTTGTTACTCACTGCCAGGACAGAACAGTGGGCAAAGCACTGCACCCTTTACTACAGAACCTATGAAACCTGCGTTGTAAATTGCTCATGGTAGAGCGTTCAGCTATGTGAGTTGGTAATTTGATCAATCTGCATCATAAAACGTGTTTAGTTTGACAAGTGCATGTTCCTGGTAACATATAGTACATTTGTAAACACATTTTGGCAGAATTTACTAGGTCAATTAAGCATGAATCAGAAAATCTGCGTGACGGAGATGAAACCATTAGGATTTCAATGAATTATATCAGGTTCTCGAGTCACTTATTGATGTAAGGACTATCTGCTGCCACAGTAAAGGCCCAGGACAGAGTTCTTAATCTGTGAAGACCTTAGCTTACTTCTGAATAAAATAAGGATTCTTTTGCATTATCTCCAGTGTAAAAGTGTGTTATAGAAATAATAATGGGTTTGTATTTATTTTGAGAGGAATTCCTGAGTTACTCGTGAAAATTCAGATGTTGCTGAGGAGCTATTATGTGTGTTCATTCAGTGCCTGCCAAAAAAGCTATGGAATTAGTAACTAATGAGATTCTGGAATTCTGTAATGCTTCAGAGTTACGGAGTAACAAACAGATATCACAGGCACCTTGTGAAATAGTTACCAGAGGGTTTTTGACTCTTGGGTTTTCAGTAGCAGGGTCACCATAACTTTAATGCCTGAGCATTAAAGCAATGAGCATAAATGCAGTGGTGAATGCATAACACAAGTATTCACTTAGTTATTGGGCAAAATAGTGTAGAAAGTCTCTACTTCCGCATGATCTGTGTGAAGTACAGACAGCGTGGGCTTTGCGTGGTTGAACGTTTCAAAATGCACTGGGATAACAGGCTTCTGAAAAAGCAATAATGTCTGAGTTTCATTTAGCTAAGTTTGTTCCCCCTCAAATTATAAGATACTCTTCGAAGGGAGAGATTTCACTGTAATGAGCACTTGACCTTTAAGTCTTATTAAAATGTGTTGTTCTGAATAACTGAACGCAATTGTATAGACTGTGTTAGTATGTGTGGGTATAAATAGCTACTTCACATTTTTAGTAACGCTATCACTCACCTAGCATTTCTTGAACCTCAGTCTGTTTGAATTAATTCTTTTGTAGTTGTGTCTAATATCACAGACAACCTTTCAAACCAGTATGTTTTGAAACATACCATTTGAGATCGCTTTACATTATTTTGCCAAATAATTTGGTTTCTAAATGTATCACCTCAACTACTTGGGCAATGTTACGTATGTATTTTGTTGGGGAAGGGTATTTCTTCTAAGAACTGTGTGAAGCTTTTAACCCCACTAATATCTGTGTCTTGATTTAACCCTGCTAATATCCTAGGTCTTGAAGACAATCCCCAAATAGTGCTTCAGGTCATGAGGAGATACATTCAGCACTTTTTTGGATGCAAGGCTTGTGCTCAGCATTTTGAAGAAATGGCTAAAGAGTCCATGGATTCCGTTAAAACCTTGGACAAGGCTGTTCTCTGGCTCTGGGAGAAACACAATGTTGTGAATAACAGGCTTGCAGGTATGGAAGACCTTGCTTAGGGAAACGCACCGAAGGTAGCTGTGTCCAAAGGGCAAGGCTGTGGCATCTTGTACAATGTGGCTTATATCTGAACAAAGAGATATGCAACTTAAGCTCTGTAACAGGAGTTTTAAAGCAGCAGTCACTGTTGTTCCAGCCTGGCATTGCTTTATTAAATACTGACTTCAAAAGACTAACTGCACATTTACATCAGTGTTCAAGAAAGGGTGCTTGTGTCTGGAGCAAAACCTCGAGCATCCTAATCAGCTGTAACTAAAGACCAGGATGGTAACCTTTGCATGGGTGAGAAATACACCCTTGAGACACAACTATGTTACTAGAGTATAGTGTCTGCTATGATATATAAGGAAAAACTCCATCATTCTTGGATATTGTTTCTTCTGAACTTTCACGTGTTGCTTGAGGAGAGGATTTTTCTGGAGTACAAATCAAAGCCTTTTCAAAAGAAGCAATACAGTTCAGCTACTTATCGGGGGATAAAAAAATAATTGCATTTCTTTATGTAAGAGTTTAACTAGATGAGAAAACCTGTCTTCATTTCACTGTGGAGAGATGCTGCATAGAAAGTGATGATAACTGAAGAGGAGACTTTCTCAGGATATAAGAGCCTAAGCTATTAGCAGATCAGCAGCAGACTGAAATAAAATTACTGTATGAAGCAGATCTGTTCCCCCACTAGATTGCTCTGTTTCCAGTTAGACTAAAAGTACTGTTAAAATACTGGTTGTATTTAATCCGTTTTGTTATGGGGATATCAAGTAACTAAAGCACTAAAGAAAATTGGTTTCTGTTTGCACTAAATCCCTGTCTGCTGTTATGGATCTGTATGATGTAGCATTAGTTACAATTTAAATATGCTGTATTGTGTTTATACTATGGTTATGCTGAATTCCCAAGATTTATGAAGTATTAAATAGTGCCATGAGTATAAACAGTTTGTCTGCTTTCCTCCAAGGAGAAAAAAGTAAATGGTGAGGTATTAAATAAAAACATCCCCTAGCGTTTGTTACTACTGCCAGGTTGAACGTGGAGAAAGGTAGTCCTGTTGACTTGGAGTTGCTAAGTAGTGGAGCAATATACTTATTTAGAACATTAAGTTATTGGAAAACTCGTACAGATATTGATTTAGATGATGCAGCAGCCAGCTAAAATACCCTTTTAGTAAGAAGTAGAAACATACTGGAATAAATAATAATGTTAAATTATGCTTTTTAAGTTTGCTAAAATTTCTCTTTGGGACAGTGATAGATTTTAATCCTTAAAAGCTGCATCTGTAGTTCTGGTAATATTATATAGCTTTCCATGAGGAATGATGTTTGACTGGTCAATGAAAACACCTTGGCACAGCCTTCAAGTGTAGGTCATGCGATTGTTGTATATGGCTCTGTTGCTTCAGAATGTGCAGGATTTATGGCATTCTTCTCTTTGGCAGGAAAACATGAAGTACAGGAAGTTGTCAGTTTGCAATATTACCATGTTTTGTTTCTATTTTCTCTACTGAAACAAATTGATTACTGAGTGATCTTTAAAACACAAACACAAATGTGTTCTCTTACTTGTAAATATCAAAGAGACAAATACTATTAAGCATTCTTTGAAACCTTAAACAACATTTTGCTTAAAAAGTCCAGTTTCTTGCCTTAATAATAAAACAAGAACCTAAACTTACTGAAATAGTTTAAGCATTAGTGTACTAATAACAGTCAGCTAAAGAAATTAGCTTGGGTTTTTACAGGTAGAGATTTGCTCTAAAATTACCTTCATCCACATTTTAAAGTGTTATTTTTTAGAGCAGTGCAACACTAGCTACAGCATTCTACATAGCATACAACACTTTGCTATCAAGATGGAAAGGTGGCCGGAGCTATGAGCAACCAAAAAGTTAAAACTGGATGTAGTTCAAGGCAACATTGTATGTTTAAATGCTAAAATGCAAGCTGAAAAATACATCTTAAATATGATAATGGCTTTTAAAGTACTGAAAATAGTTTGCTATAGTGATAATGCAAGCTATGAAAAAGGCAGCCAGGCTGGAATGGTTCACAATATAGAAACAGGAAAATATCTGCAAGTCTTTGGCCTTGAAACTGCTGCTGCAAACCAAGCTTCAGGATTAAAGAGCAGTGAGTGCAGAAGAGCAGTTTGTTTTGAACTGTAATTCGAGTTAACCCCTGCACGGCTCAGATGGTGGCTTCATGCCTTCTAAAAACAGCAATCGTAGCAACTTGTTGTATTTGAAAGTGGACACAATAGCTGAGAGAAGAAGAAAGTAATTATGATTTAGTGTTTGTGTTCTGAAACAAGAATCAACACTTCAGAACATAATTGATGCCCATAAGGAAGCTTATGAAAACACTCTCTCTGGTTTCCAGGGAAGGTTCAGCTTTCCTAGTTTGTTCACTCCTGATACTGTTATTTTCTTCTCCCAATTAGGTGCTTTGTCTGAAGATCCAAAATTTCCCAAAGTTCAGTGGCCAACCCCAGACATTTGTCCTACATGTCATGAAGAAATCAAAGGATTACACAGCTGGAATGAAGCCCAAGTTCTGCAGTTCATGAAGTATCACTACAGCAGTGAAAATATTCTGTATAAATATGCTGAAAGCCAAACAGACTCCAGTGAAACTGAACAGGGGGATACAAGGGAGGGGAAGGACAAAAGCCTACAGAAGAAACCAAGTGGAAACAGAGAAAATAAGATCCAGGATAAAGAAAACATACTAGGTTCAGAATCTAAGGTGTTAGATAAGCTAATAGCAAATCATGGACCTGTCAAAGATAGTGATAAAAGCGTGGTTCGATCAGCCACCCTTAAAGAGGCGAAGCAGGCCGTGTCCTTCTTGGGGATTGGATTTTCCAACATAGACATGAGTCTGTGTGTCATTCTGTACGTAGCCTCATCCTTGTTTCTCATGATAATGTACTTTTTTTTCCGAATGAGGTCCAAACGGTGGAAAGTGAAGTATTACCGGGCATCTGTGTAGAAGGTTATATTGGAAACAACCTTTTCATTGTACGTGGCTGTTCAGTACCAGATACAGCTTTAATATTTATGATCAGGGATTTTATATACAGTATTCCTTGTTCCAGAACCCTTTCTTCCCAAGTCGTTTCACAGGTGTTCTAGCTTAATGTAGGGAGCTCGCTGTAGGAGCCCTCATCGTTCAGAGGCACACAGTGCTACCCTGAAATGCCCACTGAAGGAAGCATTGCATTTGTCAGCTGAGATTGTGCCGTGATTTGCCACCTCCATCCTTTACTCATTTTCAGAGTAAACACTGCATTATGCAATCAGCTGCGCCTGCTGTAGAAGGAAATTGGATATTGTTTTGTGTGCTTCAAGTCAGGTAGTTGTTGGGTTTAGGTCTTTTTAATTTATCCCGAGGTGATTTTACCTCCCGGAGTACTGAGCGGTGATGCTGTTACTTTGGCTGCTTCATTTGGAGAAGCACAAATTCAGATCATTTTTTTTCAGGAAGCAAGTTCTATTCTGGTTAAATCAATTCCAAACCCTCTGATGTGACGTTCTGAAATATTATTTATACTGCATGTTTTAAGGGGAAGGCACTACGTGTCCAAATGAGTCTTCCATTCTCTTGTACATTCCAGCCAGGACTGTGTCTGTCTCTGCTGGGATGAGAGTTTTAGGGCAGGTTGTATCTCAATAAGCAGCCTGATTCTGGTTGCTAATTCTGTCATCCGGTTTAATGGAGTTTATATGAAGGCAAAGACAGACTTGGACCCGGTACTTCACTTCCTCCTCTATCAGATGTCTTAATGGAGCATTGGATAATTCACCTCACTCGTTTATGAACCAGAAAAGTAGCTGAGCAGTTATTGTGTTGTGCAGATGGAAGCCAATTCTGCTGAACTCTAGAAAAGGGAAACAGGTTTTAGTGAAGGACACTGAGATTTGCATCAGCAGGAACAAATTTAGAGATTGGGAAACACTTGAGTTTCTCATGATGTGGGATAACTCCAGTACAGCAAGGTAATTTTCTTCTTGTAAGGCAGTGTAAACACTTCAATTCTGAGCTCTCAGCATCACCTGCTCCCTGTAACATTGTCTGTGCAGGACTTGGAAGAACAGCCCATTTCCCTTGCCCTGCTGCTGGAGCACTGCTCTGCTGCCATCATGAAGGGTTTTACTCATTCCAAGAGCTGCTCCATTCTGGGATGGGGCAGCAGTTGGGAATATGGCAGTTGCCTTAACAGGGGTTAGAGAAGCCATGAACATAGTTATAAAATTACCATTCAGAATAGGAGTTCCTTTCTGATCCTGGCTGGGGGATAATTCACGTCCTGGATAGTGAAGTTTATAATCCTATCCAATGTAATTGAGCATGCTGGAGTTATCCATTACCTAATCTTTAGTTAATCCTAATAGGTTTTGGCCTCAATGTTTTCTTGTGGCAGGGAGTTCTACAGATTAATTATGTTATATAAAAAGGCTTTTCCTTTCAATTCTATATTTGCAACTTTTAATTAAATTGAATGTTTGCTGGCTCCCCTGTTACACAGGAAGGAATAGTCCTTGGCCACTTCGTTGTATTTATACTGTTAGTGTGTCCTCCTCAGATTTCCATCATAAGCCTTAGTATAAAAAGGTTAAAGCCTGGCCAGAATAGCCTAAAAGCACAAAAGCCCAACGGGGAGATTTTCTCATGATCGAATCTTGTGTTTGTTCACTGAATGTTTCTGCAGCTTCCAACTGGCATAAACAAAAGTGAGCTTCAAAGATTTACTGTCCCTTGTTCCTCAAGTTTCTCAAAATAACACATAGACAAAGAAATAACCTTCTGTGGTTATTGCACACGTGTGTCAGAGGGAAAAAGCATCCCCTTCACACGGTGCTGTTGGTCTGACGTACGTGGTGAGGTGCATGGTCAGTGCTGTTCTTAACCCGTCTTCACTGTTCATTGTGTGCACCCAATGGCTCTTGCTCCAATGGGAGAAACCTGACTCCATGCTCTCTACACGAGGCTGGAGGCCAGTTCCTGCCTCTGAGAGCTGCAGGAGCACCTCTGAGAGCTGCTGCTGCTGTGGTTGGATGTGGAACCTTGTCTCTTCCAGTGTCACTGATTTAATATCAGAATGTGTCTGTGCTTTGTAAGGACACTTGTTCCAGAGTCCTGTCACTAGGAGTGAGTGTGGGTCTCCTTAGGAATTTGTAATACCTATAGTTACAGCATCTGGGCTTGGATATTGAAACAGTTTGTGGGTAACTAGGCAGAGGATGAAGCGATGTTGCTCAGTGTCACTTGCTTTGGGCTGGAATCCAGAGAGAGGGCCCAGGAGGAGGCTCGTGAAGAGGAAAGCCCAGAGTTTCCAAATGGAGTCTTGAAAATCAGGCAGCTTTGAAGTGATCTGATCTGGGGAGATGCTGGTGTCAGTGGCAAGTGAGGACATTCAGCTTCTCAAACACCACCACAGCAAAAACCCCAAACCGCAGCACAGCCAGTACCGGATCTGGAGAACTGGTCCATTTCTGTGGGGGTGTTGAATTCCCTGCTCTCAGTGTTCGTGCATGTTTTGAAGTTGAAGTCAGTCATTGCTGCTGTGAGTTAGAGTATTGCTCCAGCAAATACGTGAGTGTGTTGGCTTTGATTTGTTCTGCTGCTTTTCATCTATATACAAACACAAAAGGTTTGCAGTGATGGTTTTGCCGTCAAAACAGCAGCAGCTGTGGGTTTGGAATAAGGTGGGGTTTGTTTTCACTCCACACCATTACTTTTGATGTTGCTGTGACCCTGCTGGAAATACAACAAAATGAACCAATGCTCAACCTGTCAGTGGTTTGGATTTGTTTCCTAAGAGTGTAAAAGTATGGAATTAGGATGTTAATATCCATATTGATGCTCTAACTCTATTGCCAGTGAACCAGCCAAGGTGTTCACCTCACTGCTGGTAGTGACCTCATCTGGAAATGTCTTCTTGGTTTTGATTCTGGTTGTGTGAGTCTTGCTTTGCTTGTTCTGATTTTCTATCTTGTGGATGTTGTGGCTGCCCCATCCCTGGCAGTGTTCAAGGCCAGGCTGGATGGGGCTTGGAGCAAGCTGCTCTAGTGGAAGGTGT
>JANHGB010046192.1:0-12112 GCA_026283785.1 Coracopsis vasa | reverse complement strand
GGACATCCATAACGTGTGGTTCCCTCACAAGAGCTGTCAAAGGCCCCAGAAGCTCCCACAAAAGCTGGCACAGCTGGGATCCCAGTGAGTTTCCGTTTTTGTGCACTGGGGTAGGGAGCGCTGTATTGCCACGCACTGAGGAGTAGGTAAGTGCCCTGTCCCAAGCTAGAGACCAGGGGCTGAGCACCAGGGCAGGTGGGATAGCATGGAAGGGGGACTGCCCCAGGGCTCTGGGCCCTGCAGGGGCTCCCAGCAGCATGCAGAGGGGCTGGTGAATTTTGGGGGTCCTCAGCTGCATGCGTGGGCTCCGGGAATGGATGAATGGATGGATGGATGGATGGATGGACGGATGGATGAACGAACGGATGGGTGGATGGATGGTAGCTCCCGTGCTAAGGGGCTGGCTCTGGGATCTGCCCGCTACATGCCTGGGAGCTGTCTTTTGAGACAGTGATCCCAGTGAACATGCACGGATCTGGCTTTTTGAGTCATCGGCTGCACGCACAAGGGCTGAACCAGGCGGTCCCCGAGCCGGCAACACCGCTCACCCCCGAGGACGAGGCTGTCAAGGCGGGAGTCGGTGCCCGTGCGTGGCGAAGACCAGGCGCCGGAGGAGAAGCGAGGAAGCGGCAGGGGCGGCCGCTGGGCGTCCTCGCAAGCCGGTGCCGGTGCCGCCGCCGGTGCCGCCGCGGGTAGGTTACGTACCAGTGGTTGCTGGCGAGCGCCTCAGCCAGCAGCCCCACAGAGCACCGGCCTCGGGACGGGGGAACCCCTGTGCAACACGGGGCGCGGCATCACATGGGGGGCGTGGCAACCCTGGGGGACCCCCCGCCCCGTCAGACCCTGCGAACAAGTCAGCGCGGCAGCAGCGGCGCATGCGCGGTGGAGGCACCCCCCCCCGATGCCGGCCTGCGCAGGCGTAAGGGTGGTGGCTGTGTAGCGGGGTGGGGAGGTGCCTTGTGCGTCTGCGCAGTGTGGAGGCGCGGCGCCATGTTGCCGGAGCGGGCTGGGGGGAGGCGGTGAGCGCTCCGGTGTCGGGTTCCCTCCTCCCCCCTTCTCCTTCCCCGGCCCGGGGGGCCGCGGCCGAGCAGGGCCTCCCTCGGCACCATGAGTGGAGGCGGCGGGCGGGTGTGCGACCTGTCCCGGCGCAACCCTCAGGAGGACTTCGAGCTCATCCAGCGCATCGGCAGCGGCACCTACGGCGACGTCTACAAGGTAGACGCAGCTCCGCGGGCCGGCGCGGCTGTGTCGTCTCTCTCTCTTCCCCCCGTTCCCACCCCGGTGGATTCCGTTGCCAGCTGCCGGGTCGGTCTTCCTCTCCAAAAGCTGAGAAGGGCTTCTGTTGGCAAGCGACGTTTCTCCCTTTCCACCACCCCCCCGTTCTCTTGCTGTTGCGGGCAGCGCGGTCGCCTCTTGTCACCCTGGTTCTAGCGGAGTCTGTCCCGTCACACCGGTCCCAGTCCTGCTGGCGGCGCGGGGTCGCCCGGTCTGGCCGCCTCTGGTTCCCTTCTGGAGGAACCCTGCTACCCGCGCCTCTCCCTGCGAGGGGAGGACCCTCGGGGCCCGCTCGCGGTGCGGGACCGCGGCGCGTTTCGATTCCCGCGGCCGTGGAGCCACCCCGGGAGTCGGTTCTTGCCACTGTTGGGTGCAGGTTAGGGAGTGCGCTTCACAGGCGGGCCCCGGGGATCGGCTCCTCTCCAGACAGACCTTTGGGGGTGCGGGAATCGCATGTTTGCTCGCTCGTTTCCAGCCCAAATGTCACTTGAAATCGTGTGCCTGAAAGCGATCAGGGCTGTTGATCCCGGCCAGTGCTCCCGTCGCTGTCTTGGGTGAAAATACCAGCGTTTTTTGCTTGTGTCTCTGTAAAACGTGAGGCTGACCAGGCAAACTGGGGAGCCAGGAAAGGTGTCGTTAAGATCAGAGGCTTTCATCATCCTGCTCTAACTTCAGAAATGTAGGAAAAGCAAAATTAAAGCATCAGCAGCTGAGTGTAAGTTTGACTTTTTGGGCTTTATAGCATACTGTGACGTTTTTCTCTGCTCTGCAGCGTTTGTTGCTATTTGTGTATCCATCCAGGTGAACTCTTGTCTGATGGGATGTGACAGCCTGTCCCTCAGGTACCCACTCCTGTTTGGTGACAGAGCAGAGGGAAGATTGGAAGTTTGTCATGTGCAGCCTGTTGGAAACATCACTTTAACCTTGTGCTTTCCAAGTGTCTTCTGGTCTGGTTTTGTCATTACAGAATGGGCGTGTGTGTGTGTGTTTAAGAAAACTTGCATTGTAGGCAGGGCTGTAGGGAAACATTTAGAATCATTCCACAGTTTGAGGCATACAGAAACTTGCTCTGATGCTGTCTTTGTCTAGGTGAGTGCACCTAGAATGAAGTCTTGTTTGGGTTGGGGTGATTTTGGTTTAATCCTGGCTCGCTTAAATGTTATGAAAGTTTCAAGTCCTAAATCCCCTTGTTACTGTGTTCTTAGTGTGCTAACTCCCTGCTTTATTAATTGTTTAATTGAAAGGGGGCTTTGTGTTGTTTTCACCTTGCCAGCTTCCTCTGAGTATTTGTCTGCTGTGTTGATTTTAATTATCCAACTCTACTTGCCTTATGCACTGTTTTTTGGGGGTTTTGTTTCCTGCAAGCTGTTCTCTTAATATTTTCAGCTCTTTCTGTTGCAGTTTTTAACTGCCACATTGATTCTGTGATATCAGTCAGATTTTTCTCAGTGCTCTTTACATTATTATGATGGATACGAATTAGCCATGTGCAGCTAATCAGTGTTTACAGTTTAATTTTGAGGATGTTACCTCCAACCATAGAATGAATATTTACGTTTGCAATACCACTAGGCATATAGAACTTGTTTCATTGGATTTGTCAAGGTTTTCTTGATGATTATGGAACTTACATTGCAGTAGCCTTCACTTTGGTGATCTTTGTGGCCAATATTTGTCACTGCTTGTGACTTGTTTGAGGCACTGAAGTTCCCTCCTCCTGACAGCTGGGTTAGAAAGGGATGTATCAGCATCAGGACACAGTAGGCTGATATTAAAATTATTTATTTCTTCTAGATGAGAGAGAAGTGTTTTCTGATCAGGTTGTGGACAACATACGGAAAATGAGATGTGCTTTTCTCCTGAGTGGATTATTGCCTGTTTCATATTGAGGGAAGGTTTTGCCCAAGAAGCCTTTAAAGTGTAGCATGAAAGTGGTCCAAAAGTAATAATGAAAGCTATTTACTTTTAATGTGACAAAGAGGAAGTAATACAGGCCTAAGTGTCATCCACTTGTGAGCTTACTAAAGCGTTATCTTAAATTTGTGAGGGATTTCCTAAAGCCTCATTCATTTGCTTCATCTTGTTGGTCTGTAGGTTAGCTTTGTGGTTGATGAAATAATTGCGTGAGGTTGAGATTAACTTTGTGATGATGGTGCTCATCAGTGGCGGGATTTGAGCAGAGTGGATCCAAGCACTGGATGTACCTGGGCAGCTTCAAACTAGTCTTTGTAAATTGCAATTTCCCTCTCCTTAGCAGTGAGAGCCATTTTGGGAGGTGTTTCTGCTGTTAGTAGGGATTATTACCTTAATAAGTGACTGTCTTGTTATGTTGACATTCTTGCTAAATGCTGACCTTCCTGTAACCTGCTTTCCTGGCAAAGTGTTGAGGAGCTGAAAGCCAAGCAGGCTGGCATCTTCTTCCTTGCTCCGTTTTAGTTGAACTGCAACAGGACAAAGGTTAGATGTTTGATTTATTTGAAAAAAAAAAATTAATTATATAAAAAAAAATAAGTAAAAGGGGCGGAGTCTTTACTCTGAAGAGTTTTTGAATTTGAAGCAAGAGCCCGTGGTGTAGACTGAACTACAGAGACTCAAGGGGAAGAGGATATGGGTGAGATATATACAGTCCTGCTGCTGTGAGTCCTGCTGTTTGCTGGTACGTGGCAGCGTGCTAGAGAGCTGTAAGTATGGATTTTTGGCTTGAAGTAACACTTTATAAATATCTGCCCTCCCACACGAGTTTGGTTTTCAGAGAGGCCTTGGAGAAGATGATAATGAATTCATCACAGGAAAGGTAATGGGTAACTTGTTGAAGCCATTAGCTCTCAAATCAAGTATGCACAGTAAAGTGTCTCTTCTAACTGGTACCAGTGCAAGCTGGTTGTAGGGGATGGAGTGTTGTCTGGGTTGTTTAATTCTTGATGTATCCCAGAGACACAGTCAGTGGACATAATGCTGTTTTCAGTGAGGGTGTGAAAGAGAGATGATGTTTGGGGTTTTTAATTATTTTTTTCAGTGAATCTATGTTGCCCCTATAGGTAGCTGAAATGTTAATGTTTCAAAGTTCTTACTGGAAGGTTAGGGAAAACACAGGACTTAAAATCTGTTCCCACGTCCAGAGATGTCTCCTCAGGAAACTGCTGAAGTGAATGGGGAGATCGAGTTACTACTTTGTCAGATGGTTGATGCATCTGTAACAAAACACAGACAATCTGCTAATAGTGTTCTGAGTTGAGTAGTTGAGTGTTGCATATCATGTTTTTATTTATATGGGTTTGTTTTCTATGTCTCAGTAAATTCTCAAGTAATACAGCTTCATCTAAAGTCTAGGTTAGAGACTAATAGCAAAAGGGCAGTTACATGTCAGGAAAATTCTTGAATGTCACCTTCTATTTCTGTCAAATATTCTTGTCCAAAGCAACACTCACTAGAAAAGGTGAAAACTAGTTCTGCTGGAGTACAGGTCACTTCTGTCTTTGTGTTTCTGTATTTCACTGTTGTAAAAAATGTAATTGTGTAAGGTGGTCTGCAAAGTGTAGAAGAGCTATGTTTGTTTGATGGTGAAAAAGAGACACTGCCCTGTCCTGTTCAGTTTCAGGAAATACTCCTAGAGTTAAATGAGGTGGTTGCTTAATGTAGTTTGCTCTGTGTTTACTCCATCTCTCATTTAGAAAGACTTTTGTGTCTCTTGGTATGAAATTGCCATTCTAATCATCCCTAGTCCCAGGTCCTCTGTAATTTATGCTTTTTTGTCATTTATGGCTTCAGTCAGTTGACAAATGAAGATGCAGGACTCTGTAGGGTGCACTTTGCTTGAGATCTCATTTTTAAAAAGAAAAAGCCTGATTTTTTTTTTTTTGGTCCCTAGCGCTTTGGCTTATGAGTTGGTTTTGATCAGGGAAGTCATGTACCTACAGCTCAAGTGCTTCATGCTGAAGCTCTTGGATCTTGTGGGCATCTCTGGGGAGCACCTGGTTACTGCTACTGCTGTCAGCCACGTTCCAGTGTCTGGTTTCTGATAGTGCTTCTGTGTGTTGCTGGAAGAGGATGTGTCCAAGGCAGCTGAACCTGAATTTTGTTGAACTCCCATTTTGCAGAGTTCTAAGCACAAATGTCTTCTCTCCATGCCTGTGTCTTTGCTCTCCTCTTTCCTGGGGTGATCCAGTAAGGTATCAATTCTTCTACAGCTTTGCTGCTTCTGAAATACTGGAAGTGTGCCTTTTAGTTGTGTGCTTTTTCGTAGGCACTTTGGTCTTCATTTCTTCTTCATTGAGGTTACAGCTGAAAGCTCCATTTGACTTTTCTAGGAATAAATGTCTATTTTTTTGAAGGCTGTAATTTCAGCTTTAATTGTCTTTTGAAGCTTGTCAGGCAGGCAGAGGGGGGTGGTTGTTTTGCTATCCCAGTTTTACTGTGCAGAGTAAGTACTACAGGGCGTAGTTTCTGTGACTGTGGTTTCGTTAACCAGTAATCCATGCCTTGTATAGGGTGTTTTGTTTGCCTTCATTTCAGATCTTTTTGTTTGACATCACCTTTATCGAAACATTGCTTTTTAAAATTGTAGCTTTGTTGAGTTTTGGTATCGTGCCTCCTACCAGAATGTGGAACTTTTATTATTTTTAGCATAATTCGTAGTTCAGTTCCTGTTAACTACAGCTTTGATTCTGTAGGATGGGCTGAACTGATGTAACAGCTCACTGTTGCCAGAGAGGGGTGATTCCCTACCCTGCTCCTGGCTCTTCTGCTGCTTACCTGGTGTTAGCTCTGACACTCGCTGTGGTACCTGGGCTGGTGTGGTTGGTTCTCCTAGCAGAAAACTAAGCAAAAAGAAGGGGCAGGTGGGTTTCTTTTGCCTTGGAGAGTTGAATCTGCTCCTGGGGACTTGTGTGGATTTGAGAGAAGCTGAAGGGGAAGAATGTAGGATTGGAAACAAGGGGGTTGGGAAGCCATTTGGATGCATTTTCCTGAAGAATGGAGCTTATCCAGTTCAGGAAGCCTGTCTGTTCCCTGGGACTAGTTATCCCATGAGTAGCAACTTGTTTAGAAATTGCTGCTCTAGATTTTGTTCAACAATTCACATGGAAAGTAGTCAAAACCAGAAGTGTCCTGTTGTTACTGTCTTAGATTTACTTTTTGGCCTGGTTTTTGTTGCAGCATTATATGCTTTACATTACTAGTTTTCATTTGAAGGACAAATATAAACTTGGCAAGAGATTTACCTCTTTGGATTTTATCTCTGTATTTGTTCAACTGCACAGAGCACTACTTATGAATCTGCTGTTGTGGCATACATTAAGGGGCAGTACTGAATACCAGCCTTCCTCCCACCTTTATTCTTTCACTTCGTTTTTAGACATGCACCATGCACATCTCTTGCTTTGCCTCTGGTGTTTCCAAATAGAGCCCATCCAAGTACTGCCCTACCCATTGCTCTTTCCATCTCTGTTTCAGAGTAATAAGATCTTTCCAGTTGTGAGGCATTTTGGTTAATGGATTTTTGTATTATAGTAACAACAAAACCTGGATTTTTTTTTTAGCTCTTATTTCTAGTGGGTGGCAGGTTTTTATACAGCGTTTTGATCTGATCTCCTACTATTGTCACAGAGACACTAATAATTATTTCCTGTTGAATTAGGCAGTGCTTCTTCAGCTTGACTTTGCAGTTGGTGGATTTTCTTTTTAAACGCCTCCCCAGATATGGCAATGTGGATCTCTGGAAGAGTATCATTCCTTTAGCTGCTGGCAGAATGAGGATTCTTGCATGGTTTTCCAGAGCAGACATTGTATAAATGCTGCGTACATTTAATAAGTGGCCATGTGTAGATGCAGGTGATATAGACTGATCTTTGCTTTTGGAAGACCTGTATAATGCATTCCTATTGACATAATGAAATCTGCATTTAAAGGAATTGGTTGCAGGCTCCTGCTCATGGAAACAGGGATGGGGGGAAAAACTCCTGGTTCTTGCTTTTAATGTCATCATCAAAAAGGCCGAGAGTTAGAACATGTAAGGTGCAAGTGGAAACCAAAAATGAATGTGTATTTTCCTACATGGCTCTTTGAAATTTTTTGTTGCATTTGCCAACTCAAATATTTGCTTGAAATTGTTCTTCAGCCACCTACTCCTTATTGATGCTCGAATATCAAAATACATAAGTAATTGGCAACTTTAGTGTGATTATGCTGAATGAAAGCATAATGCAGTGTCCTCAAGCTACTGAGTTATTGTATGGTATGTACACAAGCACCCTCAAATTCAGAGTCAGAGCTGGCTCCAGCACACATTGGAAAACGTACAGTACTTCTTTCTCAGTCTCTCGTTCATCTAGGCTTGTGATGAGAACTTGTAAAACCTGTCAGGGATATTTGGTCACCATCATTATCCTTTGCAAGGAACCCTTGTGTCACTACAATCAGAATAATCTCTTTTTTTTTTATATACTCAGATTAACAAAGGCAATTCATATTCTTATTTGTGACACGTTTAGTACTGATAACCTAAATGGAATAGGATGCAAAGTGAAGGCTTATTCAGATTGTCAACTTCAAGTCATGTTTTCTTAAGTAGCAATTCATGCCCTTAAGCAGTTGGTAGCCTGCTGTTCCTGGAGGCACTGATGACCTGCATTAAATCAGGTTTTGTTCCTCGTTTCTGGTTTCATGAGCCCAGCCAGGTAGTGATGCAGAGAATGGCCAGCTGCCCAAAGAGTCCCACTACTGCTGTTCTTGAAGAAAAGAAGAAATGCCTAAGCTAGAGGTGAAAAGACAGCATCTGTGCTTCCCTGCCCATAATCTTGAACAGTTCTTTTGACATGACATTGAAGATGAAATCCCTTTGTGATGGGAGGGGTGTGAATCAGCCATGAGGTGTGAAGAGCACAGGTTTGACAGGGCTGCCTGCTGCTTGGACTCTGTTCCTTTGGCTAGGATGTTGTATGTCCTGCTCCAAACGTGTCTGTAGAATTGTCTGTCTACTGTTGATAGTTTCTTGGCATCACCAGCACATAAGACTTTGTGGTGAGTATTCTCATGTCTTTTAATCAGACTTAACTCCAAAATTGTCACTAGCTCGTAAACATCTTGTGTCTTGCTTTAGTTGCCATTGCACTCTGCACAGCACAATGACATACGGAGCCATAGTCAGAGAAACAAGTTCCTGACAGCTGGGCACAGTATTGTTAAAATAATAATAAAAAAACCAAACAAACTTTTTTTTGCTGGACTAGCAATGTCCCTGAAGCCTGTCAGATGTTTCCAGCTTGGCTTGCACATCCCAGCTGCTTGCAGGATGAGTAACTTCAGGATGTCCTCACGTGTATCCACTGCAGTTTTGTCTCACTGAGTACCTTACTAGGACAAGCAGACCTAAACCATGTCTTCAAGTATCAACAAGACTCCCTCATGACTCTTCATTAAGCTTCAGTAGTTCTTATTAATCTTGGAGGTTAAAAAATGTTGACCTTTGTTTAATGAACATCTTGCCTTTGTTTTTGTTTCTCACTATGGGAAGAATGTTCTGGAAAAAGAAATAAGGAATAAAAATCCTAATTTATGCTTCAGTGGTGCCACTTTCTCATATGTTGCCTTCATTCTCTGGTACAGATAAAAGGAACTCCTATTCTTTGTGCCTTTTTTCCACCACACAGTGACGAGTGGAGACACTGCTGCATCATTGGGGTGGTCAAATAATGACTTACAGGGAAAGCTGGCAGAGAAAATGGATTTTTTTAGCTGTTCTTTCCACAGTTTATCAAGTTTGGACGACTACTTGATTTTTGTAGGATTCCTAGTGGTCTCAAGATCTATCCATAACCATCTGCCTGCAAATTATTTGCAAATGCCAATACTCCCAGCACTGCAGAAGAGCACTGCCACACCAAGGAACAGTAAGAGGTTTGAAATAGGCTGTGCTAGGAGTGAGCTTGGTAGATCTCTAAACACAGAAATATATACTGTACTTATTTCCAGATTGTACTGCTGGCCAATTTTTGTAGTCTAAGGAGGTTTTTTCCCTCCACTTGGGGTTTCACAAGCAGCTGTTAAGCTGCTATGTTAACAATCGATAACTTACAGTATTTGGTGAATCTCAGGCCAGTCAACAAAAAGTTTGAGCCCCTGAGCTCCTCCAGTGACACCATTAGCAGCATAAAGGGTGGGCACCTGTCTGTGTCTTAAGTTCCGTAATTCTGGCCTTTTTTGGTTTGAAAGCGGATGAGGGGAAAAAGCAAAAGCAGGACTAGTCTCACCTTCTGTGCCCTGTATGGGGGATAAAGTGGGAATGACATGCAGTGCTGTGGTGGTCTAGTACAGTGCATTGGGTACCAGCACTCCCCTGGGGAGAGGAGAAGTTGTAGCTGAGCATCCTTCAGGAGCTGCTGCTTTGGTGCCGGGGAGCATCATTGCTGCTCTCTCTCCGTGGCTGGGTGCAGAGGCAGAGAAGTATCCTGAAAGCACTGGGCAAATGGCTTATTGGTTTTTAGTCAGTAGTCA
The DNA here is from genome assembly GCA_026283785.1 of Coracopsis vasa. Lineage (NCBI taxonomy): Eukaryota > Metazoa > Chordata > Aves > Psittaciformes > Psittacidae > Coracopsis > Coracopsis vasa. Next base: position 2,347 of record JANHGB010046192.1, on the reverse strand, counting down.
AGTGCAACGGTCTAGAAGAGAAATCATTATATCATAATCTATATTGCTTCTTAATGGCTTGTTAAAAATTTGGCTTCCTTGGTTACTCAGTAGAACATAGGCTTTTGCATGACAGAGCCCCATACAAAATGCAGTTAAGCTGCTGAGTAATTGCTGCTGAAGTTGGCCACAGAGCTGCTGCACATGCCAGGGGAATGCTTTCTAACTCCTTTGTTGCTGGCTTGGTTTCTTTGCATCCTTGCAGCGACAGGAGGATGCTGACACTAGTGGAGAGCAAGGACCAAGGAGCACATAGTGAATTTGGGAGGAAGTATTGCATTGCTCTCATGGGAATCTTGGAAGTAGTCATCTGTGCTGCAGGGTGCAGCACTTGATGCACCCTGGGCATTGTTTGTCTGCTGTGAGATGCGTGTATGTTATAACTGCTTTGCAGTCAGTATCTTCGTGGTCGGTTTGTTTATGGGTTTTAACACGGAAGTACAGCGTGGTTGAGGACTTGCATAATTTTGGACTGTTATGTGGCAGTGTAGGGTTTCCTGAGCATACTTAAAGCTTCAGAGCTCTGAAAAAACCAGCTGCCTAGTGTTTTTGTGGTTGTTTTGGGTTTTTTTTGTTTGTGGTTTTGATTTCTTTTTTGGTGTTGGGTTTTTTTGAGAGGGCTTGCTTTGTTGTTAGAAAATAAATCCAGGTTTTGCTGGAAGAGTGCTTCTTACAAATGTGTGTTGGAGAAGAGCATGCTAGCTACAGAATTGTTACAATTTGGTTCACTGTCATTAACCACAGGCATCGATTATTTTAACTGAGCATTTTGGATATAATAGAACTCAGAAATGGTGCTTATTTAATAAAAATAGAAGCTGTAAGCCAAATAAAAATAAATGCATGGTGTATTGGGGGGGAAGAGGGCGCATCTAACCTTGTATGAAATGTGTTTTAATTTACTACAAGGTGTTTTAATTTATTGGCTTCTCCTGAGGGAGTTTATGCTTAAAAAAAAAAAACCCAGACAACCAAGAAACCGCTCAAACCAGCAAGTGGTTTCACTGTTTTAGACCCTTGTGTATCTCGGTTGCTCTTGGACTCTGTGTTGTCAGAGAATGTTGAGAATGCAGAGCTGGTTACTGTGTTCTGCTTTCTAAAGTTAAAATTTTTATTTTATTTTACTTTTTTTGTAGGCTCGAAATGTGAACACGGGTGAGCTGGCAGCAATTAAAGTAATAAAACTAGAACCAGGTAAGTGTTACTTAACTGTACAGGCCACAGAAATGAAATATTTTCATCCCTAAAATACGGTTGTACAAAATTGAGTGCTTATTGAAAGAAGGGATAATTTTTTGCCTTTTAAATGGGGACAAAATACACTGTTCTGTAAAAACCCTAAGCATGACAAGCAAGATGTAAGGGGAAAAAATATAATTGGAAAACAGTTAAAGGGAAGCTGATTAGAATTTCAGAATGTTGGGTGTTTTGGTCTTAAAGTACTATGTTTTCATTTGATCTGATACAAAACCCTGTATAGAGCAAAAGAAATGAGGAAGGCAGCAAGGCAGAAAAGGACTTACCTGGAGAGAGTGTAGAGAGAGAAATGAGAAGGAAGGGTGAAATAATAGCCAAGCACTAGTATCTGAGAGTTGAGTACATTTCCTGAAATTCTCTTGGAGACTTTGGTTAAGACTCACTGTATGCTAGCGGTATGCTGAAGCTGAGCTGATGTTGTGATTTCACAAAACACATCTGCCCTATAGATACCAGTCTGCAATTTCTGTTCTGTCACTATGGCTAGCCTTGTTGAATTACAGTGCAGTCATCTGGGAAGTAAAATGTCCAGACTTCTTGCTTAACTTTTGCTCCGTTTGTGCTCCGTTTCAAGATGTAGTGGGAGCTAATGCAGAAAAGAAAGTAGTGTGTTACATAGGTTGTCTCGGAGAATCATGCTGTGTGATTTAGCTGAGCTGTGAACAGAGCCTGCGGATGCACTGCAGCTGGGATAACTTGCCCTCAAGCTGTGCTGATGGGGATAACAACTGGTATCTTGCAGTTAAATTTGGCAGCCTTTGGATGCTAAAGAAAGTGCACAGAGAATGCACTTCAGCTACCCTCTGCTTGCTCAGCGAGCTCAGTGTCTCTCTGTAGTTGTTGCTTCCAGTTGCGGTAGAGGCTTGACTCAGCCTCAAACAGGCAGCGTCCACATTCCACAGCTGTGGCACTAGCTTTCTTTGCAAGTTTTGCAGACGGGGGGAGAGTGTGAAGATTAAGGGTTAATAATGTTTAGGCACTTCCTATAAAGTTGATGCTAATTTAATATTAATATTATGCTAATTTAATAATACCCTGGTCAAATAATGGA
>JANHGB010046191.1:34333-49592 GCA_026283785.1 Coracopsis vasa | reverse complement strand
CGAGTGCCCGGGCAGGGCTGGGCTGCAGCAGCGGCGGCAGAGGCAGAAGTGCTGGGTGGGGAGAGCCCGTCCCCTTCACAGAGCTGGTGTCTGCTGCCATGGGCAGCTCTCGGGCTCTGCTCCCCAGGGCTTTGTGCAAATCCATGAAGCAGTTGGGGCCGTGCTGTTGGGTCTCGGCCTCGGGCTCCTTCACCGGACGTTGTGGAAAACCAAAAAGGAAGGGTGAATTCTATTGGAAATATGCTGATGCTGCCAATTTTGTTTCTTCTGTTCCAAAGCCACCCCAAGATGCTTTCCTGAGGCTTTCCTTGCTGTCTGAGGCTCCTGGGGATCTACAACCAGCCTCATGTTTCCTCTTGGGTGCAAAGGTCTCATCCTAATGCAATCTTGGCTTTGTTTATTTAGGTAGCTGTTTCCTTTGTTTTGGCATGCTGGAATGAGGCTTCCCTGTTGTGTTTCTCCACACTGGACTGGCACAGCAGCCTCCGTCCGTTCTCTTCCATACCATGCAGGCTGCACAGGTCAGGTATCTGCAGGCAGACACACTTACGGATGCGTGCTGTTTCTCTGAAGTTGGCCATTATCCCAGTTCTGCAAGCAGTTATTACCTGACAAAATACTTCCAGGAAGCACATCCAGTACTAAAAGATGCTGAACTTCATGGGAAAAGTTCCTCTTGACTTCACATGCTTTGGACACAACGCTCCCTCCAGGCTCCCAGCAGGCTGCTCATGCAGGACTGCAATGAGCGAGAGGCAGAGGCCCATGGTGTCACCCAGCAGCAGCAGTCTGGTCCTCATCATTTCTACATCTTAGATGCTTTAATGTGAAATTTCTCCAGACACACATTTGAGATCTGCTCTCTGGAGCCAATGTCATCCTTTGCAAGGTTTAAGTGCTTTCTTGACTACTCTAATTCAGCTTTGCCTGCAAAATCCCTGCTCCAACAGCAGATTGTAATCACAGTGCAGAGTAGCAGAGACACCATCGCAGCATTTCTGGAGACTGCTCTGGATCAGTGAAGAGGGTGAGACTCATTAAATATCTGCCAGCAATTGCAGAGTCAGAGACACAACTGGGTTCTGAGCTCTGTGCTTCAATAGAGGGCTGTACCCCTGAGGTTGCTGAAGCAAGGAAATATTCATCTTTCCACTGAAATTACAGGCCGAATGGAGTGGGTGATGCGTAGGAACCATCCAGCATAGCAGAACAACTGCAGGAGTCAGGAGCTGCTGCCACCACTGACACTGCCAGGCTGCCACTCTATAAACCCCTGGTTGATAAGTCAGAAGATGTATCCAAACTGTCCTTTGTCAGGCGAAGCTCACCCACCACACACACCAAATTCTTCTGGGAGGCAATGAAATGGGTTGAATTTCCCTTTCCCTGGTATAACTCCAGTGACTGCGTAGAATTGCACCAGGGAGAGGTCACACCTGACTCTTCCCTTCATGCTTCACTATTCAGCTGAGTTGAGAGGAAATGCTACCAAATGGTTTCAAGCTTCCATTTACAGGCAGGCTCTACTGGCTCAGTGATACGGTTGTGTAAGGTTAGAGGGGCCAATGTTTGATTGCACTGTTGCAATTCGTGTCTTGCTCGTGCTATTCCTACAGACTGTGAAATCCTGGGGCTGCGTCAGGGTTATCCAGCTCTGGAGAGGTTCGTTCTGATAAGTTAGAAATGAAAACTCTGGATGGATAAAAATGCAGGACCTGTAGGTCAGACGCGGCAGGTTTCCTCCTCAGCCAAAGGTCCGGACGGCTCCCTGAGGCCCCCTCATCCGTCTTCTGCTTGCTGGGATTTTTGCTGGGATAATTGCAGCACCACTGCCTCCTCGCCGGGGCTCTGGCCAGTGCCTTGTTGACCTCTCAGAGGTGGTTGATGGGGTTGAAGGTCCCCGACTCTGAAGCTGCTCCTGCCATGTCCAACCAAGCACCCAGCGAGTTCTGGGAGGACGCGTGGAGGGGAGCGTTCTCAGACAGGGACAGCATCATTGCATAAGCCTGGAGGAGGAGAGAGCAGTGCAGAGGACATGTGTGAATACACACACAGGACAGGCTGAGATAAAGCATGTGAAACACAGCACCAGTTAACCACGCAGGAAATGCAGGCCCTCCAGCACCCCTTGGCCTGGGTAAGAACCTCTCATCCACACACCAGGATGAGACCCATCACTCCAACTACTCAAACCTGCCATGGAGTTTGTAGCAGTGCAGGCTTAGCCAAGAGAGGCCACCATCCAAACCCAGGACAGGATCAAATCCATGCTGTGCCATGTCTGCACTTGGTCACAAACCCACACCCTGAGTCTAGGCTCTGCCCAGGGGACAGTGGCTACATGCCCAGTGCCAGGTGCTTTGGTTTGTTCTTATACAAAGCACAGCTACAGATAAGCCAGTGGCTAAGCGAGGCCACGTGGCCCAGAACGGTGCAGCAACAGCCACACTAGCATAGCCCACCAGGCAGCAGGGTACTGCCTGGCATGAGCCCACTGGTGCTTGTAAAAACGGGCTCAGGTAGGTAGGAATATAGGCACATATACCCTGCAATGGAAGTGCGGCTTCGTTGGCCAAAGCCAGCACCACAACACACAGTCCTTTGCAGGGCAAGAGACAAAGACCATGTGTTACCTGGGTCATCAGTACCATGCTTGCCACAGTAGGACCCTTAGTCACTAGGACCCTTAGTAACGCAACTCTAACGGGTACAGTATAAACCAGTTTTCCACCTTCTGCCTCTCCTCTTAAAAGCAAGAGTCAAGATCTACTTGTCACGTCAAACACATGGATGTACCGTAGGTGTGTGCTGGAAGATGCTCAGCTTTGTACTATTATGGACATGCACACTTCTAAAATTGCTTAAAAGCCAGCCAGAGGGGCTGTGCTGCTCACACAAATGCTGTTCTACCATTGTACGTCCTGAACTACAGATGCTTGGAACTGTTCAGGTTACTTGTTGGGATTTAAGTGTAACCGGTCCTGCATCTCACACACTATAAAATGGATTCAAGAAGAAAAATACCCTCCCCCTCCAAGCACAGGCTGGGCCTAACAATGTAGTACAAATTGTGAAAGAGCAAGCTGTTACTACATGGTTAGTACATTTGGCATATTAGTAACAGGACACACGTAAGAGTCAGGCAAGTGGCTTGTGTTCAAATTGGTTTCACCCAGAACCAAGCTGTGTCCTATCTCCAAGCAGACCTTCCCCAGCTTCAGTACTTGCAGCTACTGTGAAGGGGGATGATAAATCAGAAATCATGTTCTGCTTGGCAACTGTGTTAAGCTGCTGCTTTGCTGGACATTTAAAACAGATTTCATGACAAATTCTGTTGCTTGAAGGTTAGAAAGGGCCTCAACTGAAGACCCATCCCAAAGTATAAATAAAGAGTAGTCATAAAAACATTTATACAGACAGATAAAACCAGACAGACACCTCCATCTTGCTCTACAAGCATGTTCTCACAGCACAGGCTATGGGGTAAATTGACCTGGTCACCTAGAACGGATGCCCACTCCGTTTCCCCTCTGTTTCAGTACAGTTGCAACAAGACACAGTTCACATATGATTCATATGTTACAGTTAGAATTCCTGGTCACTGGAAGGGGAAAATGAACCTCAACTGTTTGAGGCCAGCTGCTTGCTAATCCTATTGTACGTGCTGGCGGCAAGCTAGGTAAAATGTTCTGCAATATACCTACCTGGTTTTTAGCCTGCCTGTACAGAGTCTGTTTTATTGTCTCAGAGTCTAAGGTGGCATTAAACACATCTTTAACTTCAAATGCTTCCTCGGCTGCTTTGCGAAGATCCAGCCCCTTCCCAAAATTCGGCATCTGCTCCAAATCTAACAGGCCGGCTTCGTCCTCCTCAATACACCTGTACCAATGACCAGGGGAAGGGGTTGACCTGTTGTTAGCTCATCTCACCGTTCACATCTAGCCAAAGTGAGTGTTGCTAACCCAGTGCCTGCATGCACATACCACGGGGGACTCACAAGCCACATGCGTGAACGGACAGACGGACAAACACCAACATGACACACAATGCAAGGAGCAAAGAAAAAGTGGAGAGCATGGCTGTGCATACACAAGCATTGGTACATCGCTATCTGTGAGTTAGCGTGGCTACAATTCCCTTTGGTTGTCTGTGGGGAGGATGCTGTGCACTCCTGGGAATGTTTGACACTGGATCAATGTCTTGAATCCACTGCTGTGCCTTCTTTGGGTTGCAATGAAAACAGGGATGCACTGACATCAGGTAAGATTCTACTTTGCATCATTTGTTACAAATACCATCTAGGAAACTGAGGCAAAAAGCAAGCTAAGCCTATGCTATGTGCCATGAACTTTTAGAGGTCTCTAACATGGCTTGACCTTGGGGAAAAAAAGCTTCACTTTTCCCCAGAGCTCTGAGAACCTGACTTGAAGTCAACATTTGGCTACAACTAAAATGGGCAGAGCAGCACAAACCAGACTGCAGACATATGCCTCTTCCTTCACTCTGACCAGTGATTTAGAGAGAAAGACATTATCCTCTGAGCTGTGGTATCCTGAAAATGCTGGTTTCTGGGCTGAGACAAACTGTTCTGATATGAGCTTCTCAAGTCTTGCATCTGCGCCTCAGCACAGATTCTCCTTGCAGTCCACTTGTTTCATGTCCCCCACCACAGTGACAATGGAACCTCTGAGGTGAATGCTTACATCAAACCGGAGGTATGACACATGGCTTGAACAACAAAACAGCAGCACTCACAATCTACCACGACACAGGGTCAGGAGTCTGAGCCCCGTTCAACTTCTCGAAGGGAATGAATGGCCCTCCTCACCTTCGGGTATGGTCAAAGCTCATGGTGAGAGATGTGGGCTCTTCATCCTCTTCATCCTCAAATGCTCCTCGGGGCTCTGCGGTGGGTGATACCGTTTCATCCTGGGACTTCCCTGTCAGGCTGTCATCATCTTCCTCTTCCAGTTCTTCATCTTCATCGTCCACATCTTCTGTTTTCTCATTTGCTAATCCATGACACTGGGAATTGCCATCAATATCCTGGATTTCTGGCCTGAAATATTTGGTCAAGGGGGAAGAAGAAGAAAGAAAAGAAAAGAAAAGAAAGAAAAGAAAAGAAAAGAAAAGAAAAGAAAAGAAAAGAAAAGAAAAGAAAAGAAAAGAAAAGAAAAGAAAAGAAAAGAGAAAAGAAAATGCCAAATGGGTAAGTCATGCAATTTCACAGCATATCTATGAATACAGAGACATATTTATGTACATATACTTCAGATATAAACTGCAAGGAAAAGGAAAACAAACATATTTCAGGCATTTAAAAATCACTCCCTTAAGGATTAATAACAATGTCAAGTATACACCAACCTCAATGCCTTTCAAACTAGAATCTTGTTTGGTCTGGATTTAAATGATGGTTTTCTATCCCTTAAAATAAAGCACTTGTGAGATAAGGAGCTTTCCTTCCGGTGATACTGTGTTCTAACAATCTCTCTTCAAGCCACCAGGAGGAAGCTTCCTCACGGTGTAATCTATGAGCCAGCCTAAACACTCTGTCTCATTGCTTTTGCTGTTCATGCCCTATGGGCCTGGCAGACTCCAAAACCAGAGCAGTTTTACATTATGCTATGAGAATGACAGTGGGATCGCGAGTGCCATGGACCTGGAACCCAGCAGGATGCCCCCAAGTGCCATAAAGTAGGATTAACATCTCCACCAGAAATTTCACATCAGCGTGTTCCACACTTCTTACTGTTCTTCACGTGGATCACATTGTGATGGGGAATTCTCATCCCTGCATTTTGGACTTAAACCTTAGTAATGGCATTCAATAGCTATTTGTGAAACCAGGACAGCAGCAGGTGAAATACCCCTCAGTCCAAACAAGGCTTGTGACAGGCGTAGATAGCTGAAAAGACTGAACTGCTTCTCTACCTTTTATCTGCTAAAGTTGACGCTTGGTTCATCTCACTATTTGCAATAAAATTTCTGATTTCAGAGAAATACGAATCCTCTTTTTCATCTAAAAGTGCATGGTTGTCTGATTCCGAGTTTGGGGAAGAGGCACTGGTCCCAAGGTGGTTTGTAATGACTCCGGAGTGCTGGCTCACTGAGGAGAGAAACAGGAAAGAGAACAGGAGAAACAATTGGATATTGTCAAAGGTATTATTAAGAGGAAAAATAAAGGAGGCACATTAGCAACAATCCTCTCACTATGTACCAATGATTTAATCCTTCAGAGAAACCTCATGGACCAAAGTTCATGTTTTCCAGACTGCAACAACAGTGAGAAACAGAGGTGATATTCAGCATTTATGGATGGTGTAGACAATTTAAAATCACTACCATTGCAGAGCTGTTTGCCTGTAACTATTCCATAATTATCTGATTTTCCTAGGCTGGGAAATCACTTGGTTGGCTTCAGCACAGGAATTGCCTCCTGCAGTTTTCATCTGAAGGCAAAGCCTGTTTATCTTCTTGAACTTCACACATACCTACAGATGTATTTCAGGTTGAAAACCCTTGGTAGAGCTTGACATGTCCATATCTGCATTGCACCAGGAGATCTCACTGTGTCCCCAGGAGGACAGCATCATGATCATGCGTTCCAGAAAGGCTTCCCAGGGACCAGAGCACGGGGTGTTCTCCCTCCAGCACCCCACCAGCACCACCCAGCCATGCCCCTTCCTACCTGGAACGTTCTCGTGCTCGTGTTTCTTAAGATGCCGGTCCAGGTTGGTCTGCTGCCCAAAGCATCGGTTACACAGGTGACATTTGAATGGCTTCTCCTTGTTATGGATGTTTCGAACGTGCCGCTGGAGGTTGGAGGAAATGCTGAATGACCTGTCACAGTACTTACACCTGAAAAATAGAAGCAAATGCCAAAGAGTACAACGTGAGAGGGAAAAAAAAGGGAGAAAGAGAAAAATCTGACTATCAGAAAACCAGCAAATGTTGGTCTATAAATCTTTACTCAGCGGAGGACCTGGGAAGCACAAGGCATTAATCACTCCAGACAAATCTGATATTATTGTTACTCAAGGAGCACAAAGGAAGGATTAGGATTAATTAAGAAGTGAGTCGTCCAAACAAATATGAGTTTTAAACAAAATAATTACTTTTCCACACACGAATGTAAAAACAAGGAAGGTGAATTTATTTCTTCCACCCTTCTCCTTTCATAGGGGAAGTAGGTGAAATATGGCTGTGGAGGGAGGAAAAAGAAGACAGAAGGAGAAGAAAGAAGGGAGGTTAAATGTATCCCGTAGTTATTAGCTAGCATATCCCTCCACAACACAGTTATCTGGACATACAGAACACTCCAGATTTATTTGTGACATTCCTTGTGGTACTCGGGATGTAGGCAGCACAGATGCCTTTAAAGGTAATTATGGCTATTATAGTACAATAGCTCCCAAGAAATACACTGTCGTTTCCAAACAGGATAAGATTTACTCCTATGCAGTGAATATCTGGTTTATGATGAAAAAACGTGGAATGTGAGGAGCCGAGCCAGAATGTTCAGGGAAACTGCTGAGTGAAGAAATGTTCCCTCTTTGAAACGAACCTCTGCAGGACCCATGGTGGATGTGCTGGAGTAAAAACAAGGCTTTGCTAAAGCAAGGGGCTTTGGGAGCTCAGCCCTCTCCTCGTCCTGCTCCTCCATCGCAGCCAATGGACTGAAGAGGGCAGCTTTGTGCTGCAGTGAAGTGCTTCAGCCCTAAAGCTACAGAAAACTTAATTCCTCTTTGAATCTGCCCGAGTCCCTCATTAGATCTCCCTTTAAATATGTCATTTGTACCTCAACAAAGCTGCTTTCCTCACGGCTCTACTTCCAAACCCTATGAGAAGTAAAACCCTTTCTCTGCTACAAACCTGTGTAAATCCTGGCCACTTTGAGGACAAAATGAAAACAGTTCTTAAGCCCTTGTAATTCCAGAATAAACCCACTTGCTGTAGAACTGCTCTGTGCTGCTGTAACCGAGAGCTGAGTCCATCCCACTGAGCTGAGCTCCGATTTGATAAGGCATGAAGATGATGGGGCATTTGTGCTCATTTTGGGAATGCCATCGGTTCACTGTGTGAAGCGGGCACACAGAGCTCACCCTGGGCCTGTGTCATGCAAGTACAAACCTGGATTTGCCCCAAAACCCAGGACATAGTTCTGCTTCCTACAAACACAACAGGTTCAGCTGCAGGAAGGAGGTGTGAGGGTAAGAACATCTATGCTGTGAAACACACAGATTTCCAGATGCGCCACAGCTGTGATTTTTATTTGCTCTCAAATAATACATTGATATTTTTGGTTTTAAGTTGCAGAGATACATTTATGAAACACTCTCTCACTGCCTGTTGATGGAGCCCGTGCCCACCTCCGAATTTCCTACTGCTAAATCACTAACAGGAACAGACATTTCAAGCAATGAACCTTTACTCTGCTTAACCTTGCAAGAAAGCAAAATCTCTTTTGAAATCAGAGTTTTCTCAGACTTCAAAAGGTTTTGTCATTTTTAGAAAGAAAATGAATTGAACAATTAAAGAAAACAAGAGGTTATTTGAACATCAGCAAGAACAAGCACAGTTTATACACGGAGAGCTAAACAGCCATGGGTTTGCAGCTCTTATTCTCCTGTCCACCAGCCACTGCTGACTCTGCTTTCAGGAGCTGCCAGGCTTCGGCAGCTTCTACTCTTCAGCACTTTAGAAGACTGCAGTGTCCAAACCAGCCAACGCTCCAGTATCCCTGCTATTCCCAAGACTTCCATAGGTGGTTTTGCCCAGTGTGGCTCTACCAGCACGTCACCAGCAGCCTCCTCCTTGTCTCTGGGTTTTGCTCCCTGCCTGTCCCCCCCGGCTCGATGTCCATCAAAGCCCAAACCCCCCTCACTCGTGTTTGCTGGGCTGGGTCTTGCCTCCATTACTCACAGGAGCAGTCCCAGTGACTTCAAAGGGAGCTCTTGCATGCGCACGGCAAGAGCGAGCTGGCCTCCTGCATGTCCATTTATTTAGATGTTCAGGAAGTCTTTGAAAAGTCCCCTTTGACAGGTCCTTGCTCTATGAGCTATGTGGGTGCAGGGTAGGGTACGGGGAGAGGATAAAGAGCTTGTTACAAAAATAGGAAACAGAGGGGCATTCGAAAGGAGCAATAGCTGATGTCTGAAAGCAAAGGGATGAGGGAGACGGCCTGCGTTATTTGTGGTCCCAGAGGGGTCGGTACTTGGATCTCTGCTGGTTTTAATCTAAATAAATGATGCAGGCAGAGGGAACCAGCTTAAAATCTGGGAAGAGGTGAACAGAGAGCCAGGAGAAGAATAAAATCCTAAAGCAGCAGTATTTGCTTTGTAAACACACTGACAAAATGCTCGTAAAGGTTCGTCCTTATCAGCTTAAAGTAACTCACCAACGGGCTAAAAAAATATAAAGTGGGAGTGAATGATGGCTGGGAATGAGCTGAAGCTGGAACCGGAGCTCTGAAGAACGGCAGGCGACCCTCAGAGCTCGAGGGAGCTCAGGTACATGGGGAAAATCAGGCAGCAAAGCCCAGCAAAACCTCAAAATGAGGAGTGGAGCTCATTGCTGTCTGGCTACAGCAGTTTGGTACCACTCCAGACGTGACAGTACAGCATGGCATACAGTGCTTTGTGAAGTTCCAACAGCACGGCAGCGCTTGCAAAATGAACACTTATTTGATGATGAATGTGAGCTGCAAAGACAAAAGTGCAGTAACAAAGCATAAAACACGTGGACACCTACTGAGGAACTCCTTCATCTCAAGCACTTTTATAGCAGGGATGAATTTAAGCTACATATCAAAAAAGAAACTGAGAAAGAAGAGATGCTCGTTGAACTGTGAAGCATCTTAAATGACATGGGAGATGTCAGCTCCAGTTGCTTACTGCAGATAACGGGACACGGGGGCTGAAGAGGAAATTAAAGAAAACCAAATTCAGAACAGCCGTCAGGAAGCACATCTTTATAGAGGGATCGCAGCCGCGCAGGCTGCAGGACTGGGTGTAATTCAAGAATCAATTAGATGGCATCCTGGAGGGAATGGGCATTTGAAAGAAGAAAATACAAGTCCTGCTGAATCAAACAGCTTTTAGCTCTTCCCAGCCTGGGGTTTACGTAGTTTATGTGACTCTGCGAGTCCAGAGAATGAAAACAAAACCAAAGAGGCAAGGCCACAACTGCAGCACACCCTGACGCTCCTGTGCTCTGAGCATACAGAACACCACTAAACCCAGCCTCTTCTGCTTGTGCTGGTGAGCTCAGGTGGCAACAGAGTCCTGGGGTTTATGACCTGAGTTTTCATGTAAGTCTGACATGATTTTACAGGCCCAGCTTGTTTTGCCTTTCTCTGAAAGAAACAGGTAAGTTTGAAAGCCCTTTTCGGCACTGGGGATTGAAATACGCACTACTCAATGTTAGATGCTTTTAGGAAGTGCATTACCAGGTATTTCTTACTCTTCCAAAAACACACAGCACTTCCCATTTCCAAAAAGAATTCATTTGCCTCCTTATTGCTCATGTGCTATTAATTCCTGCTTTACACATTAAATAGACTCCTGGGAAGTTTAAGTGACTGGGTGAAAACCACATCACTTCTCACTGACAATCAGGAATCAAACCCAAAGCACCTTCTCTTCTGGCCTCCGTGTTTCTTGATCTATACTTGGACACCTGGTCAGTTTGTGTCAGCTTTGGGAACATTTTCCTTTGTATTTGGGTGAATATCGAACACTGCAGAGTCAAAAGGAAATAAGCCCACTGAAATCATCACAAGTCAGAAGACAGACATCAGCGCACCGCTGAGAAGTCAGCACCCCCTTTTACCTGCGTCAAGTTGTCACTTAAAAAACAAGCTCTCAAAACAATTCTCGCTGCCAAAGTTGGAAATCTCAGTTCTCTGAGAGCAAAAGAAAATCAATGATAATTGAGCTCCTCTGTAACGCAGCACTAACTCTCAGGAGTGCCATTAGAATGCAACACTGTCCAGAAGTCAAACCTCTCTTACAGAAAAACCCACACAGGCCATTTTCTGGGAGAAGACCAGATCAAATAAATCTTTATTTTCCTAACCTTTGTTAAGTTGCAAGTCTCCTTTTTTGGAAGAAAACTGAACTAACAATCTCTGAATAATCGGGAGCAAGCATTTTCGTCAGACAGGGGTGTGCAGTGAATACACAGCGTTCATTCAGGGCCTATCAAATAACGCAACTGAGAAAATCAGAACGGGGAATGGTTCCAAAATATATGTCTGCCTGGAGAGGGGCTTTTTGTTTTTAATTTACCTCATGTCTACGCTCAAGATTCTGTATGACTCTGCATGGAAAAAAAACTGGGCTCTCTCTGTACCAGGGATTACAAGGTGGGAGCAGTAGCTTCTTAACTTAAACTAAGCATGAAACTGTGCTGTATTTGACCACTTGGCTGTTTGCTGCTCATGAATTTGTGCTTTGCTTTATGTAGCAACTATTGTGGTAGATTTGTTGTGAACTTCTGCGTATGGAAATACCATACTCTTAGCTACCCAGAAGTTTGAATTGTTACTGGTGTCTGACAACGTGTGAAGCACTCCTATCATGGAAAACACAATGCTTGATTTTCAGCAGGCTCTCAATCCATCACTCACTCTGTTTTGCTCGTGTATGCTGCTATTAAAGAATATTTTTTGACAAAGTTTTTTGACAGTGACTGCAAAACACGAGGAGGAATACGGGGGGGGGTGAAATTCCCACTGTCTTGCAGGAGAAATACTCCCTCATATACCTACATATACACACGTACTTACATGTACTTTCTCGTGAGTTTTATTCCCATTTCCCAGGCTCACTGGCCCAGAAGTCCCGTTAGGAGCAGCACCCCTGGTGGGTGCCCAGGCGGGTCCTGCCTGCATGCAGGGTGCTGCCCTGGGAAGGAGGTGCCTGGTTTCACAATGTGCCCTTTCGCATAGACACAATGCAAAGTGAACTATAAAACTAAGCCTGCCCTGTCCACAACCAGCAGAAAAGAGCTCAGCCTTCTGTCCTCCACAACCATCAAAGAGGGGACACACCACGTGGATTCCCCCTTCTCATCACTCTGTTTATGTGATTTAAGGCAGGATGCTCCCTAACTGAGGTTTTAAAGTGGACACACTACAGGGCTTTTCTTTTGGGGTTTTGATCCACTGCTCCAGGCACCTCTGAATACACATTAAGAAAAGAAAAAAGAAACCTAGCCAGACCCAGCAGTTAGCTTACTGGCAAGCCCTTCAAAACAGCCCGATTTTCAGAGACATTCAGCACCTTCAGCTGTCCTTGAGATGAATGGTTAACGTGAGTGTCGAACAACACTGCAAATCAGACCACTCATTTGGCAGCATACATCTAAATATAAGTTAAGTGTCTATCTTCAAGCTGCCAAGCCTGATTATTTTTGGCTGGTACACATAATATACAATCCTATGAATCATTCTATGTAATGCTACAGGACCACGGAATTATGTTGGCACAGCTTTACAGAAAGGAATAAAAACACCATGGTGGTGAATGAGGAGTGTGTTGGGAAAGGGGCTTTGTCTGGGGGGCAGCATCACCTGTAGGGCTGTTCTCCAGTGTGTGTCCGCAGATGCCTGGTCAGATTTGCTGAGCGTGGGAAGATCTTCCCGCAGTACCTGGAAGGGGAAAGCCCAAGCACCATCAGTGCACAGCATCCTGCACACCACATCACTGCAAACACCCATCACCAGCCACCACCGGCCCCTGCTCACAGTCAGAATATGCAGGAATAACTACAGGACCCCATGTTCTAAGGAAGGAAGACTTGGAGGTCAAAACAAACCGAGCGATGCCCACCCCAGTGTGTGTGACCTATCTCCAGAGGGACAGAGCAACAGGACATATGGGGAGGGCAGGAAAAAGAAAAACCCTACCCGAACACCCAGCACATCCCCGAATGCTGGCTGACTTAGCAGCTTTCCTTGGAGGCTTGGGCATGCACATAGGAACACAGTAAGATTGTAGTGACCCATTCCCAATGCATTTGCCCAGCTTCCATAGAACTGGAGATACTCCTGAGCCTAAAGCTGAATACTTGTGTTTGGAATCCTTTTGCTGAGTTACTTCCACCTATTTTAATAAAAGCTTTTTGAATGCACATAAGCTTTGGTCATCCACCACCTCCTAAAGCAGCGAGGTCCTCTGCTGAACTGTGTGAAAGAACCTCCTGCTTGGTTTAACCTGTCACTCAGTAACTGCATTTGATGCTACCTCATTCCTGCATTAAGATAAAGAGTGATTAATCACTACCTAGTCATACTGCACTGGAGAATTTTATAGATCTCCTCTATTGCCCTGTTTAGCTGCTCATCATACGGAATGGACTTGATCATCCTTCCTGGAATTCACAGGATTTCCTTGTAGATAAATGCTGCAGCACTGTGTTACTGTTATCAGGAGATACTGCTGTGAGTCTGACAGCCTGCCTGGAATAAGGAAATGCAGCAATAGGAAATGAAATCAGAGAAGGAACAGTGTTCCCCAATAAATCTGATTCACAGTAAAAGAAAGGGAGGTATAAATTAAAGTATTCACTGGGAAATAAAATCCTAAGGATGGAGGGTTACATTCAGTGACCATGAAACCTGATGCTTACTGCTGTAGAAGGAGCATAAGACATTCAGTACCTTCAGATGTCCTGAACATGAACAGTTACTGTGAGTGTCCCTCGACAATGAAAATCCAAATGTGGACTTGTGAGTGTGTAACTAAATGTAAGTTTAGTCCCTCTTTTAGGTAGAAACCTCAATATTCAGCTGACATCTGAGCCCACAGCTGTTGTGGCAAATGAAACTAAGGGATACATCAAACAAAACACATACACCTTACTGCACTCAAGACAAACGCAGTGGGAGCCACCACAAGAACCTCCAGTAGCCACAGGTAAAACTGCATAAGCAGACAGAGGTTTTTATTCCCCAGTGATCTGCTCTCATACAAGCTTTTAGAGCTGCAATGAGCACCTAAGTACTTCTGTAGATACAACTGTGCTTGAAAAAGCTGTTTACTGTATGCCATTTGTAAAATGCCAATGTTTTGCCTAGCTGAGACTGGACATCGCTGTGATTGCACTTGCACTGGAAACTGTGGCATCTGTTACAAGAAACTTGGCTTGGAGGATCCTGTTTGCTTGAGGATCTCCAGATCTGCTCTCAAGGTTATTAAAAATTACAAAGAAAACAGAAGATGCTGATTTTCTACCAGACAAAACAAGCTATTTCAGAGGGAGTTAGTCATCAGACTGCTCTGTTCTAATTCTGCTGCCTTTTGTTTTTCCTCCCACCCCTGCCAAGACAGCAGAGATGTCCATGTGGGGTTGCTCTGCTGCACGCTGGTGTCTGATGCTCCAGCTGGGTGATGTTCTCCCAGGGATGCTGTAAGGTGCTGTGGGCACAGCCTCTCTTCTTTGGGGTGCGCAGGCCCTTACCTGCAGGTGTAACGCTCCTTGCCCTTGCGCAGGATGGGATCCGATAACGTGGGAGGTGGAGATCGGAAGTTGAAGGGGTGATGTGGAAGGGGCTGCAGGGAGGTGCCAGTGTCTGCCTTCATGGCTGCAAAACTCTCCAGTTTCTCTGTCATTGTTTCTATGGCTGACATCTGCAAGGACAAGGCAAGGCCTCACGTCATAAAGATCCACAGGAAAACAATGTAAATGCATAAACCATCTTTCAGCACCAGTGTGCTGGTCAAAGCCTGGTGCTGCGTTTGCTGGGCTCAGAGGGAAGCAGCAGTGAGCTGCAGGCAGTCAGGTCAGCAGGCAGTGATGGGTCAGAGAGGACAAGGAAGCTTTGGGCAGGAGGCAGAAGAATCCTGGCCAAAGCAGAGTGGGAGGGGGCACAGGGGAATGCGTGACCAGGGAGCTGGGACAGGGGAGAGGCTGAGGCTGGAGGGGTGAAGAGGAGGAGTCAAGATCAGGCTCAGGATGGAGCAGGTCCATAGAGAGTTTGCCTAGCAAAGAGGCCAGCATCTTAATTACATGTAAGAAAGGTTCAGAAGCCAACAAAGGTGATGGAAGGGTGTGGGGGAGATGGCTGAGCTTCCTGGAGTGCAATTCCAGCCAAAATACTCTACGTGAGCTGGGGCTGGATGAGTTATGGTTTGGAGGAGCACAACCTACACATCAATGTCCAGATGGGATGGGGCTTAGAGCAAGCTGCTCCAGTGGAAGGTGTCCCTGCCCATGGCAGGGGTTGGAGCTGGATGAGCTTTAAGGTCCCTTC
>JANHGB010046191.1:11161-34233 GCA_026283785.1 Coracopsis vasa | reverse complement strand
GATGGGATGGGGCTTAGAGCAAGCTGCTCCTGTGGAAGGTGTCCCTGCCCATGGCAGGGGTTGGAGCTGGATGAGCTTTAAGGTCCCTTCAACCCAAACTGCTCTGTGATTCTATGACTCGGCAACAGCCATGTTCTCACATAAACACTGGATGAAATACCATTGCAGAAAGAGGGAGAAAGGGAAAAACATGGAGAGAGGGGAGAAGGGGAAAGCAAAGAAGGAAAGAAAAAAGTTGTGTGTGCAAACAAAGAAAAAGCAAAGGACATGCATAAACCTCCTGCCTAAAGAAACCCACTTGTACTTTCCTGAGA
Source organism: Coracopsis vasa (assembly GCA_026283785.1). Classification (NCBI taxonomy): domain Eukaryota; kingdom Metazoa; phylum Chordata; class Aves; order Psittaciformes; family Psittacidae; genus Coracopsis; species Coracopsis vasa. The sequence continues at coordinate 33,919 of JANHGB010046191.1, read as the reverse complement.
GCAAAACAGGAAATCCAAACCTAAGAGAGAAATGCAACTCGGAGCACTACGCCGACATCTCCAACGCTCAGTTTTATGCACTCCTGAGAGCACTTCCAAGACACCAAGCAGAAACCAGGGATCAAGCAAACAAGGCAGCAATAAAGCTGCCTCTTCCCTGCCCATGACATCAGCGGGACAGCCGGGAGCCCGAGCGGAGTCAGCCCGAGCGCGGAGCGAGCGGAAGGCAGTAGGAAGCCATAGATCAAAACTAGATGCTCTATTGTACAGGAAGGGCTGACCTTTTGCACGTTTACACTTTATTAAACTGGGCTCAGGGGGGGCAGGGAAAAGAGCCAAGATATTGTTTAAAATGTACGACCATAAAGAAAAAGTTGTCTTAATCACCCAAGCCTACATTGTGGAAGGCTGACAACCATTCATAAGCTGTAAAAAAGAGGAGTAGTAAAACCCATTTCCTGATAATAGATCCACAGCCCCTTAGTTGGAGGCTCCCAGTCCATGATAAATAGTAAGTAATACTTAGCGCCAGCCACTTGAAAAGGTTCCTTGATCATTTACAGCAAAAGCTCTGCCCCAGCTGCCAGTCATGTAACAAAACCATCACGTTAAAATGCTATCCGGATCTTTCAGAGCTGTGCCACTCAGCCCTTTGCCGGAGTACCTGGAGCTATCTTTTGTTGTGCCCTGTTCTTTAGGCACTTAGTCAGAGATGTTTGCTGGCTTGATAGCCGTAGGCTTGTTTTAAAATGCTAAGCCCCGGCCGTAGCCTCTCCAGTGGCAAAGGCACTTTGCTATTTAGGGAACAACTGCCTGGTTGTAATAAAAAAGAAGGGGAGAAGAAAAGAAAACTTAACAGGTGAGAAAAGGCTTTTCCATTAAGTTCTCAGAAAGTTCCACCGTTTCTTTACATTGTCCAGGGGTTCATTTAAAAGAGACAATGGGAGAAGAACTCCCATCAGAGCAGAGGAACCACTGTCAATGACTGCCTAAGAAAGAAAAGTGGCCTGAAATTCATTTTGGGAGAGAAAGCATCTCCTGAATGCTGAATGCTCAGCCTTTATTACATCGTTTGGCATGATCACATCCCACCCAGGGCCCTCCATGAGAGCTGGGGAATTATTCACAGAAGAAAAGGCTGAGACCAGACTCGTGTTCAGAGAAACACACGTAGAGGGTGCCCCTAACTGACCCCGTACGTGAACGCTGCTCTTAATGAAGACAGGAGCAGGATTCCCTAAAAATATGACTTCTAAAGGAAAAGATCCAGGATAATCCTGGATGGGGATCCGGTAAATCCTCCTCTCCCCCCCATATATTCTTGAACAAACCATATTAGAAATACCCGATTGACTACACAGCATGGGAACAGCAGCTCCCCAGACCAGTGATCTTTACACAGCCACCCACTTTATGAAAGCTGAGTTATCAGGAAGCTTTGGGCTTGAGTGATTGTAAATTTGAGGCTATTCTGCCTGATAAGCTATTAGAGATAACCAGACCTTCCACAGCTTTCCATTGCCATGGGAAGAGGACGTGGTCAGGATCTCAGGAACAATGTTAATCACCTTCCACCCAATGCTTGCTCCTACTCAGGGCCCGTACGTTTCTCATCGTCTTGTTGGGTTGCTTTGCCACACTAGCTCCTCCCTGCTATCAGATTCTTTACAGGCAGATATCCCCACTATTCTAACTCACACAAACACAGGATGTTCCTGGCCAGCCTGTCACCATTATCCAGCCTCTACGAAGGAAAAATCGGGGGAAGTTATTAACCAAACTCTGAGGCTGATGCGAAACAATGAGGGAACTAAGTTTAGCTGTGAAAGCAACCAGGACCCAGCTTTCACAAACCTGCAAGTTATTTATCTAAGGTGGGAAACAGTATCAGAGGAGAACAATGCATGTGAATATAAAGGAGAGCACAATAACGACCACAGAGCCCAGCTCCCTGCGTGTGTTTGTGGCAGGAGAGATGGAGGATCGCTGGTAACCATCACACTGGGGACAATGTGGAGCAGCATGTGGCAGAGCTTGCTCCATTACCATTATGGAGCAGGGAATCCTAAGGATAAAGAGCAGCATCACTTCTTGGAGAGTTTAGCTATGGCTCATAAGATAAGGGGGGTTGCAAAGTGGGGTGATTCCCATGAATGGCCTTTGTTGCACTGAACTTGGTTGTGCCATTTCAACACTGTGGGTAAAGGCCTGGTGGGGTGATGGAGTGGCATTCCTGGCCCACTGTCCAATGGGAAAGCTGTCCAGCAGCGTTTCCCATCACTCTGCAGTGACTCAGACCCAAAGGAGATGCAGAAGGAACAAATATCCATGAGCTGTCAGAGAACAGAGACTAGAGCAGCTGTGCAGGAAGGAGAGAACACGAGTTCTCCATTGAGTGACCCATCCATCACCTTTAGGAGCAGGCAGGACTGAGCCCCAGTTCTATGTTACCCTGCAATTTTACACCTTCTTGATGGTGTAAGGGAACTCCAAGCAGGTGTAAAATGCTACTGCCTGGTGCTGGACAGTCCTTCTCCACTTTGCACTATTGCAAATGACTGTACCAGGTGTTTCTAATGGGAAAATTACATAGGCATTGTGGCATGTGAAAGGAGAGTTTGGCAGACTATATGAGCTGTCCAGACCTCATCCCTGTTCTTCTGTTAGTGCAAAAGAAACAGCAAGGCACAGCTACCATCCTCCTCAAAGCAGGTGGGGAACCAAAAGTATCTGAAAGTAAAACAGGAGGAGCTTCCAGTGGTGCCTTTGGATGAGGAAGAGCCTGATCCAATGAACTGTTGGCACCAGCTCCGGCTCCTTGACATTCAACCAGCACCACATTGTAACGTTACTGCCTTTACCTGGGGGTGAAAAAGCAGCGGGGAGGGTCGCAGGTACTTCTCCTTTAGGGCACCCACAGGGTCTGTCACCTTCCGCTTCTCCACCCTGCTGGACAACAACACAGAGGGTTACATACCTCACAGGCAGCACAGAACTAGCCAAACCATTTGCAGAGGTGTTTAAATCACACACACGAGGCTGATCTCCTACTGACACAAACGTCTTTCTTCCCTTCTACTGGACAGTACAAATTACGACCCACAGGTTACCTCACAAAAAGCACTGGAAACGACATGAAAATGGATGCCCTTTGGGCAGTGTTTGCTTTGCTGTCAGAGTGACAACTAAGAAAACATTCTGCTCCTTCTATGTGAGGACTAATGCCCCTGCTGCAGTGGTTTGTAAGCCTCTACTCTTACGGAATGCCATGTAAAAACCCTACATTTACTGCAAAAGCAGTGCTTAAGTAGGAGAAGCTCTGGAGTCCACAGCAGCAGCCCCTGCCTGGTCTTTGAGAATTGGTCTTTATCTTAAGAGTTAACACTGGGCCGAGCTTCACAGCCCCAAGTGTGCTGAAGTCATCAGGTGTTCCATATCCATTTCCTCCCTTGCAGCTGAGACACAATTTGCAGCGAGTTTCTCTGAGCAGACGTGGACAACCATTTAGGAAGGCAGGAAGCGGTGGGAGATTTCTGAAGCCACTTGAGAACCCGAGTTCTTCTGATGGCTCCATGTGCAAACATTCCATGCTTAAGCACCTTACTATGGAGAAATGCTCCTCAAGGCAGGCTCCTCATTCTGGCTTTGCTTTCACAAACTGTTCTGCTGTGGGGAACCCGGGGTGTGGAAGCACCAAAAAGAGAAACTGGAATCTCCTCCATGGGAACAAAGTGTTATGAAAGTAACTCCACCAAATGCAGCTGCATCTTTAAATCACTGGAGCAGAGTCCACCTCAGCTCAACCAGCAGAAATCCAATAGGAAGAGTAATTTTAACTACATTAGTCCGGCATAAATGAGAGCAAATTATTTTGCTGCATTTCAGCTGATTGGTGTGTGGATCAAATTACCAAAGAGTTTAAAAGAAGAGTCCTGCAGAGTGCTATTTAGTGAACTGTATTTAATCTGCATTTCATTTTCCTTGGGTAGAAGGCAAGAGAAGAGCTGGATCTGAAATGCAGTCACAACTACTGTGCTTTGGGAGGTACGTGCTCTTACCAGAGTGAGGTCAACCATCTGTAAACCAAAGTTTCTCCCTGACACAAGGTGAAAGAGCAAATGTCCCGAGCAGAGATTTACCCTCTGGAACCAGCTCGATTCCCAGGGGATGCCCCAGCCCCAGGAGGACCATAAACATCCAACCTTAGTGAATGACAGCGTTTCAGGCAGCTTTCCCATCTCCTGGTGTCGGGTAAGGAGCACACAACCCACGCAGAGCCTTCCCCGTCAGAGCAGAATTCCACAGCCACCGGAGGATTAAGCCGATCTTTTCAGCCCAGTGCCTGAGAACGTCACCTTTACGAGGCCGAGCTAAAAACTGCACAGATTTCAGGCTGTCTGGCTGCATTAAATTATATCACCAGGAGAAAATGTCAAGGATTTAAGTGGCCTTTGGGAGAAAAATGAAGGAGCCAAATGATGTGAGAGAGTCTGATAAAGAGAAGTTTAGAAACAAAATATTTCCATAGTTTTCAAGCTGGGACTTGGAAGCTCTGCTGTTTAGCTCATGACATCAGGAGTCTGATTCACAAGCAACTCCACTGCTGACTTTCTATTTTAATGTATTACTAAAACTATCTGCATCCCGTGGAATGCACCAAATGATGCCCCCATCCTTCACTTCCATCTGTCTTCTGGACCTTTACGGTTTTCCCGAGGCTGCTATTTTAATTGGCAACGGCTTTTCCAACCCATGTTATTTTAACGTTCCTGCTGAGAATGCCCAGAGGTGGCAGGACCCTGCAGTAACGCGAGGCTTTTGCCTTTCCGTCCCATTTATTTTGCTCCCCAAAGTACAAACCCAAACGCGGGGCTGTTTACATCATCCCTGATGTCTCCAGGAGGAGATGACCGCGGTGGTCCTGGACAGAATGCGCGACATGTCCCGGGCTGTGATGCAGCGTTTCCATCACAGATGGCAAACGTGTGAGCGAGCAACACGGCATCAACCCTGCGAGTCTGGCACAGCGAGAGACGCCTTCTTAATAGCAAGCAACGAGGGCTCCCTAATCCTCATCCCAGCTGACAGTTCCTTGGCCTGCCTAGACACTGACATCATTTTTCCCCACAGTTATCAGCCGTACAATGCAGTGTGGGGGTGACATAGGTGCTGTTCTCCTGCTCCAGCCCGGGGAAGGCCGCACCACCCGCTCTTGTTCGTGGTCCTTTGTCAAGTGAATCACCCCGGTGCAGACACCATCGCGCTGCGGTGACTGTGAGGCTTTCCAGCAGCTCCTGTGCGCATCCATGACCCTTCCATAGCTGGGTTACTGCAAGGCACCCCTGCAACACTCATATTTAGCTCAAGCAACCAAGAATAAACCATCCCCTTCCAGGACCTGCCTGTGCAGTTACAGACACCAAATCCAGGAGCCCCCCAGGCCAAACCCACATACCAAAAAGGATGTTACGATGCATCCCAGCCTGAGAGAATTAATTGCCATGTTAATGTCCAAATCAAACTAGGTCAGAGTACCTCTTCTCAGTGGACTTTACTAAAGAGAAGCAAATGGTATTTGCTACGTGACAAATACAGCTGATCTGTAGCAGAAGGATAACAAAGGTAGTGCCAGGGCCCAGATGGGTAATACACAGACTTGCTGGTACCCTCACTGTAAAGCCTGAACTTATTTAATTTAAAACAATTTTCCTTTAGACACAGGTTTTATAAACAGCACTAAACTAACAGAAGGCTCAAGTCTTCCCTTTACACCTTCTTCTGAATTCATTCCTTCTGGAAGCTGAACTGGCAGTTGGGTAACTTCATCCCATCTGCTCTGCGCATGCCTTCCATGCTCAGCTTATTCTAGGCATGACCTAATGGATGGGGCCTTCCTCAAAACCCAGCAGCTTCAAGTAGAACTCTAAAGCCCTTGTTATCTTCTAAGACAGATTAAGTCTGCAAGCAGTGCATACGGGAGGGATGCAGGTAATAACACGCTACCATGCGTTTACACAGCACATGTTACTCCAGACCTAAAAACGTTTCAGAAGGCTGGTCCACAGCAGCAGTTCCTATGAACTGGAAAACTCTAAGAACAGGAATTAGAGAGAAAAAGGGGGGTGAGGAGGAAGAAAGGTGAAATGGCTCACCAAGGCCATCAAGTAAGGCAGTGGGAGAGCTGCATTTCCAGGCTCCCAGGGCTCCTGACTCATTCCCAAGCCATGTGAGCCCGGGCTCCGAGGCAGCTGAACTCTGCATTCTTATCGAATCAAACCTCTGGAATCTCTCCAGCAGAAGTGCCATCTTAGCGTTGGCTCGTGGGAGAGTCCTTAAACAGGTCAAGTTCCTTGTTATCAAAATAAGGATGTGCTCAGTACATAGCGATCAGGAGCACTCCTCACCATTATGCAGCCCTTCTGATTCAGAGAATTCAAAGTGCTGTGACAAAGGAGAAGTACAATCAACTGGAGCAGACCTTCACTGCTCCTTCTGACCAACCTATGTCCCAACCTGTCTCAAGTGGTGCTGACAGCTAGAAAACCAGCTCATTAGAGGAAACACTTAAGGCAGGGTATGTTAATACCTGTATATGGGGTCCATGAAAAAGGGTGATGGCTTAGCGTAATGCAGGGAAGGCTGCTGAGGCAGTTGAGACTGGGAAATCTTGGGTAAGACTTCACTTGCCATTAGCTTCCTCTCCCCATAGATGTGGTTTTTCCGTGGCTCTCTGCCTCCGTTCTGACTGGCTCGGATGCGGTTGCCGATGCTCAGATCCAGCGGCTGCTCCTCCCCTGAGGACGGGGCTGGCAGGACCTTCGGTGGCGGCAAGATTGGCTTAATCTCTTTTGGCTTTGTGGTGAGATCGAAGGGTGACTCTGAGCTGGTGCTGCCGACTTTGTGGAGGTCCCTGGGTGACTTTGGTTCTGCCTTGACCAGCAAGTTGTGATTGAGGGTCCGCTCCGTGAAAGGATAGAGTGAATGGGGGAAGTTGGGGAGGAACTGAAAAGGGAACATGGAATGATACGGGAGCGAACCCATCTTTTTCTCCTGCATCCCCATAAAGCCAGGCCCAAAATACTTCTCTGCGATGGAGGCGATAGCTTTAATAGAGTCATTGGCTGCCCCTGTGGTAGGCAGCAAGTGCTCTTCAGGGGGAGGAAAGAAGGAATGCTGAGAATAGAAGAGCGGGATCTCACTCGTGTTGTTGGTGGAACTTGCAGACACAGAGCTGCTGACAAAATCTGGCTTGCTCTCCATCTGTTTGCTCTTATCTTTCGTTTTGTCCCTGTCACTCTCTGCATCACTGTCCAGGTCGGAACCAGTGCCAGTAGTGGTGTCCAGATCTGTGCCTGTGGTTGTGTTGACATCCTCAAAGTCACTGCCATCGGACATGTCACTGTTCCTGGCTTTTAGCTTCTCCAGGTAGGAGTTTTCCAGGTTGCTTTCACATTTCTCCTCTCCGGGAGTGGCCTGGTTGCTGTTGCTCACTGCGGAGATCAGAGGAAGTGCTGGGTTCCCGAGGGGGCTTGGGAGCTTTGCGTCTGGAGTGTGGTTGAGGGGACTTTTGAGCAGTTGTGTGGGTGGTAACAAGGGGGGCCTGGGGTATAGAGAGGGTGGGAAAATCCCTGGGAATCCTGGTGTGAGGGCTGGGAATGCTGGGGGGGCAGGTGAGAATGGAAGACCCCCTGGGTGCGGGCGGGATGGAAAATAATCATTAAACCCCAGGCTGGCATGATTGAGGTTGGGAGAGGGCTTGGATTTGTCCATCATGGAAGTGGGTGTGAGGGGCAGGCCAGGGGCAAAAATGCCCCCAGGGTTGTAATGGTTCTTGCCCTCGCAGAAGCGCCGGTGCTTGTTGAGGGAGGAGGTAGTGCTGAACATCTGGCCGCAGTCCTTGCACTTGATCTGGGTGCGACAGTCCGCGTGCATCCGCTTGTGCCGGCACAGGTTGGAGAACTGCGTGTAGGATTTGTGACAGACCTCACCTAAAGCGTCAACAGAAACCAACAGCAAAAGCCATATGAAATTAACAGGACGTGGCGGGAGGTCAGCAGGAGCTTCCCCAGCATCACCCACCCCTTCCACCCTGCCCCGGAATCTCACATCCTTAAGGACAGAAGAGATAACAAGCAGGTTACACATGGACCAGACCTTGGGAAACCCCCCTCCACATTTCTCCTGCTAAGTCATCCCACCATTTAACTGTTGTGCTCCAGCTCTCCCCAGATAAAGTCAGGCTGATGAGGCCATCCGGTCTCTTCAGTTTACAAGGACGTGGAAATGGGTCTCCCTCTCTAAGGGTTTACCCAGGACTCAGCCTCACTGGGCTGTGATCTTTGTGACAGGTAAAGAGGCAGCCCCAGGAAGCCTGGACGAGGATGCAAAAGCAACGCTGCATCCAACCCCCAGCCCTCACCCACCTGCCAGCCCACACCTACCACCATCATTCCCTCTGGACAAACCACTTTCCCAAAGGATCTCTCCAGAAGCAGCTCTATAGAAATCTGAGTGGGGATTTTCAATAAAGGTAATGATGCATTATAATAATATCTATTTCCATGAGCTAGTCGCTTTCCCTGTAGTCCCGGCATGGCAGGAAGCACTGAAGGCTGAAGGGGGAATGACTTTGCCACATTTAATCAAACCTACCCTTTCTTTAATGCCATTAAGAGTAAGTAACCACTCCGCAGGGATGTTCTATAAATACTTTGCCAGCCAGGCCTCAGTTCAGTGAGAAGCAGGGTGAGATCTTGTACTCACTGAGTTACTGGGACACCCTGGTAGTGCTAAGTTAAGGCAACATCAGCGTTCTCTTTAACGACCTGTAAATACCAAGCTTTCAAAATGTGAATGTTTATGACCTCTTTCACCTGCAGGCTCTGCTGGTGTGGAAGGACCAGGGCTAAGGAAGAAAAAACTCCCACCCAAACTGTTCTCTACATCAAAACGCTGCAACTTTTTATTATCTGATGCCTCCTTCAACATCGGAACAAATCCTGCTTCTGAGTGAATTAACACACTTCTTCCACCAGGGAACTGCTGCTACCACCATTCTGTAAACTGAGACAAAGAGAGGGAGAGTGTACTGCTGGGAGCTGGGCAGGCAAAGGCCCAAATGCCAGTTCTCCCAACACCTCATCCTCCAGCTCCATGATGAAGTGGTCCTTCCTTCCTTCCTCCTTCCTTCTTTCCCCTTTCTTTTCCTCCCTCCTAACTATTACTGACAGCTACGTGCAAGCACGACTTTCCCTACATTTCTTTTTCTACATCTTTAGGATTCACATTTAGGATTTCTTTTAAAGATGTTTGTACATTTGTTCTTCCCAGAACAAAATTCCCCCTTCCCAAGTTTAACCCCCTCCCTTGCCATGTGCCAAGGGACGCTAAACTGTGGTTCAGAATATACACACAGCTACAGATAATAAATGGCTAATCTGTTTAAGCAGATTGTATCACAACTGTGAGCACTTGTAACAGTTTGCACTGGCTCAACACTGTGTTTGTGGTGTTTGTGTTATTTTTAGTGTATTTGCAATACTACCAAATAGAAGTTACACTGTTCCCACATGGCAAAACTTAGTAAGAAGACCAGGGATAACAAAAGCAAAGTCTTCCAAGGGAATCGGGTTCCTCTCTTCCATTTTCCACCCCAGGAAGAGTTGCTAAATACATCCAACACTGCATAGAATTCCCTGAAGAAAAGTGCTATAGCTGTGAGAGCTCACATCATCACTGTAAACCAGGGAAAACTGGAACATTTTGTTAAGTCTCCAGTTCTACAATGATTTAATAACTCTGTGTAACGTCCTCTCTTGCTGTCCTCTGTTCTGCAGCTATAAAGTTACAGGTTTGGGTTTTTTTTTTAAGCCAAATATAATATCATAAAAAACCAAACAACCCCCCCAAAAATCCCTTTTCTTCCACTGAATGGGAAGGAACAACTTCCCAGCGAATCCTGAAGCTGCTAATGGATTCCATACTCACGCATGTGACTCCACCTGGCACATCTGAACTAGGCAGAATCAGTCTCCGGTTGTTTTACACACTGATTTAGACTGACAACTCCCTAATTCTTATGAGGTGAGAGTGAGGAGATTATGAGAAGAAATCATTCATCTCGCTGCAGCAATGCTATGAGATTCAAATTATCTCTTTCATGTGCCCGTCAGCAAGTGAAAGATTGCATCAAAATGAGCAATAAGAGTATTTTTTCTTCCTCTACTGACACCCATCTGATTATCTCAGAGCACATTAATGAAACGGCTCTCCCAGGATACTCTTGCATGCTGTTCCCATTATACCAACGGGGAAAAAAGGCAGAAGTGGGTTCAGTGGCTTCCCTACCGAAACATCAAAGCCTGGAATCAAACCCAGATCCCGTTCAGCGCTTGAAGCGTCAGGAAGTGGTCCCTAAAGTTTCTCTGGCTTTGTTGTGACACGATCCACCTTTCTGCACAGTTATCAAAATCCAATAGGTGCTGTGTCAATTAAAAAAATACCCAAGCCTGAGAATGACAGGGAAGGAGATGGATGGCTCCCGAGGGAAAATGCCCTATTGGAAACAACCCATGAAAGAGAGCGCTAAGGACCCCGTTAATCTGCTATTTATTTGGCTTTCAAGCATTATCCAGATGAAAGATGCAGTAAATAAGGAAGGAAAAAACCCTCTTTTTAAAGAACACCTCGTTGTCCCTGTGACTATTCCAAATCCTTTGAGGCACCCCTGAACAACATTTCGATCCGGCTGCGTCAGCTCTTTATTTATGTCACCGACACGAGCATTCAGGAATGATTAAAGCCAAAAAAAACCAGGAGAGAAAGAAAAAGATACGAGAAAATGGCATGGCCAGGACCGCTGCGAGAGTCAGCTCTTAACTTGTCAGAGAGTCAGAAACTGCCACCAATGTTTACTGAAAAAACAGGGGGAAAAAGAGAAGGGGGGAAAATCACTGCGGAATTTCATCTTGTGCTCTGACCTATAAAATTACCGCGGCTGCTCACAGAGGGACAGCGAGTACTGGGGGGCCCCGCAGGATACGTGCAATTACAGCCCAAGGCAGAGCTCTGTGATGGCCGTGACAACTTACATATGAAAGGTTTGACAGTGCTGTGAATGTGCTTGTGCTGCTTGAGGCCAGACGAGGTGGCGAAGGTCTTGCCGCAGTCCGGGCAGGCGTGAGCCCGCGCGCCCACGTGCTGGGAGCGGATGTGCCGCTGGAGGTTGCTGGGGTCGGTGAATACCTGCAAGAGGAAAGGCTGTGAGAGGAGGGAAACAAAGCGTGGGGAGAGGAGCGGCTGTGTGACAGCCTGGCTGCATTCTGGGGCTTGTCACCGCGGATCCTGGCACGAGGTGGGCAGGGAATTCACCTCCCGCTGCAAATGGTGAGGAACCGAGCAGGGCTGAGCTGCCCATCACCCTCTGACGGGTGCTGTGCTCACCATCTGCCCTGCACAGAGCTCACCCCCATCCCTGCAGACACTGATACCTAGGAAAAGGCCAAGGTGAGCTGCTCATGGCAAGGCTGAGCTCCACATCCCAACAGAGATGCTGGCTGGGCACACCACTCAGCCTGCATCACCACACCATGCCCGGCCACCAAACCATGCCCGAATGTGTCACCCGTCCTCCAGATCCCTTTCCCCTGGTCCCAGCGCCCTCACCCAGGCAAAGCTGCCCCCATCACCATGTTCTGCACTGTACCTTAACACAGTTTTCACATTCAAACCGTTTCCCACTGTCGTGAGACATTTGGTGCCGAATCAGGTTGGATTTCCAGTTGAAAGCCTTGGGACACTGGTCGCACTTGTACTCCCTCTCCTCGGTGTGGATTACCATGTGCTGCTCCAGGCTGGGGAAGAAAGAGACAGGTTGACCTCAATGGCAGGCATGGACTGGACACACATGGAAGGTGGACACTGCTACAGGACTCCTGCCACATATCAGGGAGGTTTGAAACCAAGATAGAGATGATAGAGAAACCAATGCAGATCCATGGGGTATGGGGGTGGTTCCAGAACCAACCTTTGTGAAAAGGAGTTGAGCAGCACACTGACCATGAGAGGGGCAGTGACACACAAATAGCCTCTCCTTTGTTTTCTTGGCATTCATTTCACAGATGGAAGCTGCCCTGTTCTGCCTCAGAATGTCGCTGTGTTTTATGGTATTTCTTATTAAATACCCGAGTCCATTTACGAGGGGGAAAAGGAAGGTAAAACCAGACCTGACCCTGCAGGTTCCTGGAGGGAAAAATGAGCACTTTGTGACCAAGGCTTCTATGGCATCCCCTCAGGGAAAGACAAGATATTAGCTGTTGCTGCTGAGACTATCACGTTGCCGTTCTGGTGGGCACAAAGCCCACAGCTTCCCAGAACACAGCAACTTAACGTTGGGGAGAAACGTGATAAGGTGCAAACACATTTCACTTCTAAATGTCAGACATCTTTGATTACTTAACTCGGCAATTTCAACCTCTGCCAACTGGCACCTTCTCCCGAACCTGGAGGATGATGGCAAACCAGAGCGGCTGCTGGCCCGGGGCCACGGCAGGGATGGCTCTGCAGAGGAACACACGGGTGCTCCAATTCCAAAGCACCATCCCCATGGATTGGCCCGTGGTACTCACTGAGCCCCAGACCCAGTGTGACACCCTGCTGGTGGCACCAGGGCACACAGAGAGCCCTGGGGTCCATTCCATTGAAGACCAAGTGATGTAAAACATACTGAGCCATCCCACAGCTCTCAGGCCAGCCCTGAGAAACCAAGCACAAGAATCCACATCCTTCACCATAGTTTAACAGGAGTTACAAGTGCTCGTCCTCACTGCGAGTTCGGATGGAGGACAAACTGCTGTAAAATCTGCTCCTGCCTGGAATCCCCACAGATCAATATGAAACCATTCCCATGGAACTTTAAAGCATGGCTGTATTTTTTATAGGAACGTTAAACTAAGCACTACTGGAAAATCCTGCCACTCTTCATTAAATGCTACAGGACAACCTCACAGCAGGTTAGTCACAGAGCCCAAGGAATTGGGAAACCCAGGAATTAGCCTTGTCCTGTCCTTAGGAACACACTGTTCTGACTCTCTTTGGATAGCATCTTTGGACTGGCATCCCCAGTACAACCTGCCCAAGGTGGAGCAGAATGGGCCTGACACTGGTCCTCTGAAATTCCCAGTGTACAGACCAATTGCATGGACATCTTTGTGCCCTGAGGGCATTTTCTGGCACTCAGGGGCAACCATGTAGAAGCTGGCTCCATCACAAGTGGGTTTGGTGGGACTGCAGCTCTACATACAAATCTAAGCAGCCACCAGCCTGCTACTCCCTTGAAGGACCTCCTCTTCCTCCAAACGAGGTAGTTAATATTCATGAACATGCCCCTTCTAAACTGCCAATCCACTCATTTTAAAGAAGCAATATTCATTTTGCTAAAGAAATTATGTTCTTAACGCTACGGATTTTTTTACCCATACAAAGAAATCTATACCTTTCATATACATACACAAAAATACGCTCCTGCTAACTGTGATTTATGAGTTTATTTAGAGCAAATATGGACAAACTAATATGCTGTTTAGAGGCAAGTACCTACTGGGATTAGCAAAACATTTATTTATTTAGTCAGCTGCTAAATGCTCAATTTCAGTTCCCCAGTGGCACTCTTGATTTGATCTGTATTAACTTCTGAAAAATTATAAGGCCATCTAGGAACACAGACTGGATATACTCAGTGGTTTAGTGGCTTTCTGAGTACATAAAATGCAGCAGGATTGATGGGGAGGGATAGATGCGCACACTCTCTCCCAGCTCCACTAAATCCATCAGGCTGATGGTGATGGTGCTCACTCTATCCTTCCCCTGTCCAAAATAATATGAACTTTCTATTACTTGCTTAAGAAAATCCCAACCCAAGCATTTCCTAACATTTTCCAAGTGTACAGGTCTGTGGCTAGGAACTTGGAGTATTCCCGATCACCTGAGTACAATTGGCAATAGCCTGAAAAGGGCTCTCTCCAAGAAAATCAAGGGCAATGGGGGCCTGAGCTCAGCCTCATCATTTGAACACCCAGAAGCTTCACCAGACAACTGTGAACCTCTTACTCACAGGGGTAAGTAATCACTAAAGGAGAAAAGGGATTTACAGTTTTTCTGCTCCTCTTAACCCCTGCAAAATGGACCCAGTTTTGAGTCTGCTCCAAGCCAAGGGGAGCCAGGAAGCACACAGATGGCACAAAGAGGAGACACATACATTTCAAAAGGGTCTTTCCGAAATGAACACAAAAGCTCCAGAGTGCTGGAAGCTGAAGAGGGGAAAGTTTCTGTCACTGTCAGAGAGGCCAAAGAATGAGAATTTCTACTAAAACATTTAAAACATTTAAAGGAAGCTTCCTTTTCTCATCAGGTAAAAGTAATGAAGGGAATTGCAGCCTCCTGGTGTCTGATTGAAAGTGGCCGAGGTAGAAACATGAGGTGAGGAATAAAGACATCCAACTGTGCCAACAGACCCAGTGCACAGGTATCGCTGGCAGGCAGTATCTGTTTCCACCTTTACAGTGCCCACAACCCAGCCAAGAGCCAAGCTCTGTTCAGGACAGATAAACCACTGGAATGCTCTTTATGTTTCACTTTCTCTAGGGTTTTAAAAGAGATTTTTTCCCTTCACTTACCTAGATAAAAGATCTGAAAGAAACAACATAATTAAGCTCAAAATGACTGATGCCGGTGAACATCACCTTTTTATATCTGTAACTGAAATGAAACAGGTCTTATATTGGCTTAAAGCTCGATGGGTTTGCTCTTTTATGACATAAGGATTGCCAGTTCTCACAATTTTATAACAACTCTTGCTGTGTGTGATGTTTGTTCATCTAAAAACTCAACTGAAGTAAGTGAGAACTTCAGCCCCGGTAACAGAGCAAACTCGAGTCCTTATGCTGTGGGGAAACCCTTGAAAACACAGCTCAGGGGTTAAAGCCTGAAAATGCAAATAAACACAAGCCTAAAAGGATTAAAACCCCCTCAAGTTCTTAAAACTGGCTCCTAATATTTAACCATTTGAGTCTCAGCTGGAAATGGATCAGAAATCTCAACGATCCCTGCTTTAAAGCTGTTTGTGGTCACTACCACATTATGCTGATCACTACCACATTATGCTTGGAGGAGGCACAAGTTCAATTAAAGCTTATTCGGCAAAGAACTTTTCCTCTAGAAATTAATTCAATCTTGTTTAGAGTTGTCTTAGAACAATAACTGAATAATTACTGCAAATAAAACGAGGCGGGGAACACCCCATCTTCTCTCTTTTCACATTTCTATTACAAAACCACTTGGGGAATATAAAATCTTTACATGAACCTTTTCTTTAGCAAAAAAATACTGAAAATTTGATTGGAATAGGAGTTTTTAATTGCTTCTGCAGAGGAGTCATCACCTCGTGAACAGCTCTCAGTGTAATAATACCTCTTTATACCCACTGATCTCAAATGACCAGAATTACATATAAAAGAAGTGCTCACACAAATATTGGCAGAACGTGTCACCCCTCAGAACCAGCTCACAGGGGAGCTGCACAGATGCTAATGGGGTCTTCCAACCTGTCACAGCCCTGACAACGGGAATTCAGAGAACAACCCTTTAAGCTTTACAGTGCCAGTGATCTGTGGATGCTTCTGCCAAGGAGTAATGAAAAGCATCACAGTTGATGAAACCAAGGGGAAATAAAGTGCTGTCCAATAGTGAATGACACTGTAGGATCCTAAACCCAGCATTCCTTAACCCTATGGAGAATGGAAAGGTCTGAGCCACCCAGCTCCCACCTTGTCCTGCATTTCCCATCACCAGATGGACTGTGCAGGAGTCACGGAGAGGAGCAGGCAGGGGAGGGTCTGGCAACTGTGCGGTACCTGTATTTATTGGGGAACATCCTCTCGCAGTCTTTGCACTCATAGACCTGTCCATCTCCAAGACCTTCCTGCTTGATCTCGTCACTCAGGCTCTCGTAGAGGGAGCTGACAGCGCTGCAGGCGTACTTCTTGTGGCGCCGCAGGTCGAGCTTGGACTGGAACAGTTCATCGCAGTCCTCGCAGCGGAACGAGTGCTCTTCTGCAACACACACACAAAATGCTTTTGACTTGAGCGTCAGGAAGTTCAAGCAAGTCTCATTATTGCACCCAACACTGAGCTTGTGAAGAGAAGGTAAAACCCTGTGAGGATCCCCCGAACAGAGAGATCTGCAAGTGAGAGGGGAGAGAAAGCCAGGCAGGCTGGGCCAGCACAGTGCTTCCACTTTGAGCATTGAGAGAAAAACATCAATCATCCAACCAGCAGAGATCTTGTGTTCTTGGTGTCCTGGCCTCTGCTGACACATTAAGACCTACAAGAATCAGTAGATACACCAAATCCTGGAGTACTGTGTTTGTTTGCAATGAGGTTTTTGGGAAATAGGAGCAAGCTTTTCCTCAGGAGGGGCCACCAGGGGAAAAAAGGCACAAACCCTGCTCCTATAGACAGATACTGGAGAAGCAAATTGCCACAGCACAGACCTGGGGAAGCTCCTTTCTAAGACAATGTCTTTCTAGTGTTATCCCCTTGACTCAGCCGGCACAACTGCAGAGCACAGTGAGCCATCGAACTCGAGGAGCTCCAGACCAGAGCTCCATGGAGGAAAGCAAAAGCAGCCAAATGCTTTAATGCTTTGCTGTTTTTGCCTTTTTTTGTCTTAAAAAAAAAAAGATGTAATGCACATAATAAATTACTGCAGTCAAGGTCAAACAAATTAAAAAGAGGGCAGCTATTATTAAGTTTACAAGGCAGCATCCTGACCATAGTGCCAAGCCAAACAAGCAGCTCAGAGCTGTAAATTTTCCAGGAGAACAATCTCTGCGAGGGAGTGGGGATAACTCCGGGTTTCTCCAGCCTGGAACAGCAGCTTCCCAGCGACCTGCCGCAGTGCCCTGCCCTCCTCACCCTCTTCCTCTGCACCCTGGGCTCTGCTTCGTACTAAGTGTTGTTCCCTTTTCCTGACGACTTCCAAAAAAAAAGCTTGTGGTAAAATGCATGAGCTCAAGGGAAGAGTGGAAAGATTCTCAGGGATGCAGCCAAAAGCCAGCGCTGTGATGGATCTGATCCATCCCTGCTGCTCTGCAGGCAAGGGGGTGATGGGGCCGATCTCTGCCTGGAGCTGTTTTCAAAGCCTACAACCTTTCAGGAAACCCCTGGTTTGCCCAGTTCTGCACAATCACAACCACTCACGCTGCGCTTTAAGGCCTGAAATTGCGTTTTATATAAA
Organism: Coracopsis vasa; assembly: GCA_026283785.1. Lineage (NCBI taxonomy): Eukaryota > Metazoa > Chordata > Aves > Psittaciformes > Psittacidae > Coracopsis > Coracopsis vasa. The sequence continues at coordinate 16,626 of JANHGB010046191.1, read as the reverse complement.
CCAGGGTTAATTCTGTTAAAAGGCTGCCACAGCACAAGGCAGCATCACCCGGAGACAGGCGCTTCCCACCTGCACGTGGGCACTGCTTTCCCTTTGCTGCTCCTCTCGACACAGCCTGCTCAGACCCTGTGGTTTTCACCCCGTGCCCCTGCACGCTGGGGAGCCTGCGACGCGCTGCTGCGGTGACTCAGACCAGATCCCTTCAGCTGCCACAGCAGAGCTACGTAGGCAGATGAAACCCAACGTGGTCCACACCTACACGAGCTGGGAGCAGTCACACACAGCTGAAGGAGAAAAGAGCACCAGGACCCAAGCAGCAGAGCCCGGCTGCTCATCCGAGCAGTGTGTCTGCTGCCACTACACCCCATTTACACACGGAATGAATACAATACAGAGGTGCTTCGGGATTTCCCGACCTGCAGAAGAGAGGGATGTAAAAGGAATAAAACCCATCAGGTCCTGCAGGGGTGGGAAGGGATTTTGACTAAAAAACAAGACCTAAGGGAAGAAAATACCCACATTTTACCAACTTCAGCTCCTTTTGACAGATCATATACTCTGAAATTGCTATCAGCAACCTCACAATGAAGTGGATCAGGCTCTGCTCTACGCCTTAGAGAAACGCTGTTAAATAGCACTTTGTAGAGCAGCACACCAATATGCATCTCATGTGTTTCATGTCCCTGGGGCAGGAAACCTGGCAATCAAGACATAAAGAACTACCCAGCAGTATCAAGAGACTGCATAGAACCTATCATTAAAATAATCCAAACTACTTTCTAATGAGGAAAAAGAAAGCAAAAAGGATGTGTAGTACCATGGTATATCTTGTTACTGCATTTTACTTGTAACAGCAGAGTTACCTGGCAGAATGTAACATTTCACCTGCATGTGCTTCTGAACCCAAATCATTCCCAGTGTGAGAGCAGCATGGTAGGGGTGAGGGCTGGGTTCAGTGTATTTAGCTACCTCTTCTCCCTCCATACAGCCATAATTCGAGCGAGAAGAGAGAAGCCTGACAGCATCAAGTGTCGGAGCACACGCACCACATGGGCTGAGGCAGCGATCTCCTCCTGCATCACTCCTCATCATCAGTGAAGCACATCAGCTCCAGAACAAGTGTTTCTCTGCTACAGCGCTGGGGTTTCAGAGCCTCAGATGTCAGGCTGCCCTCACAGTGTCACTGGCACTAATAGCCATGACCTCACTTCTAGTATGTGGGATAGAAGTTCATCTGACTCATGCAGCCACTGAACTATGCAGTAACAGGATGAATCCCTCACTGACTCCAGCTAACGTGGAGCTGCGCTGGCACGGGGTTTGCCTGCCTCAGAATTCACCACAAACCGACTGTTTCCCCTTTGCTCCTTTGTAACACAGCAATGCCTCGACATGAGAAGCTTTTCTGTAGAGGCAACCAAAAGCCCCCAGCCTGGGAACTGCTTCTTGAGAAGCTGCTATGAAACTCCCAGCATCTCTTCAGCTCCAACTGGCAATTCCCCAGGCCTGAAAACCTGGAATGGAGGAAACGGGGCTTTTTTTCCTTTTGTTTTGACACATCAGGATACCTTCTGCAGACCTGCACTGAACACTTCCTACTTCAGTCTGAGATCTACAGGATTAATTGGATCTTCCTTTGCCCAAACTATCCTCTAGGAACCACAAATCCACTTTGAGTTTGGAAAAGCAGCCACTGAGCATGATTTACTGCATACCTGGCTGCAGATGGACTCACGAGCATCCCCTCCCAGAGTACACAACCTGTTGTTATCAACGAGAATAAGGTATTTTTGTCCTTTCTATCAGATTACAGAGTAGACAAATACACTGACAGCCTCAGTAATAACTGTCAGCGTGCTTTTGCACTTGCCTGCTTTCAGAGCTACACAGATTTTACAGCTCTTACATGTCACTAAACTGAGAAACCCTGTGTATTCTGTGCAGGCTTGTGCTTGAGCAACAACAACGTTCCTCTTCCATCCCCCAGAACAACAGCTTCTTCATAGATGGAGAAGATGGATGATAGGGAAAGAAACTTATGTGTTTCAGAATATTTGGGCTTGGAAAAAAGAAATTTTTACTGAGAAGAATTAGAGATCAGACAAAAATAGCATTAAAAGCCTTGTGGCCACGTGTCATTCATGTTGCAAATGCTATTTTGGTGCTCAGGTTAAGCAGAGGAAGAACTGACTGCCTGGTAGAGTGGCTGATTATATCACATCAATATCCAACACCCATTCCACTGGCATTCCCACTTCTGAACTTTAGAATAGTGGAGATCAGACCTCAATAAATAGTGCTGCAGGGAACGGAACTGACCTGTACACTAAGGCCAGACCATCACCCTGCAAAAACAAAACCGAAGGAAGGAAGGAGGCCCAGGACTCAGCTAAGGAGTCCTGGAAAGGATTTTGTGTCGCTGCATCAGACACAGTTTGTAGAGTTCAGGTTTACTGAGGGTTTTTTTCCCCTTCTTTAAGCACCAGAAATAAAAACACTGCCCTTCAAAACAAGTTCTCATTGAAGTTTCCTTCTTTCCTTAAGCACCACAAATGATACCAGTGCCCTTCAAAAGCAGGTTCCGACTCCGGTACCTTCCAGGGAGAAGGGGATACAAAGAAAAGGAAAATCCAGTTACACAAAAATTGCTGCCTGCTCCCCACGTCTTGTTTGTCAAACCCCTGGTTCTATGTGCCTATCTGGAGTTCCATCAGTAACACTCAGGACAAAGCAGGAATGTAGCAGAAAAATAAATCAGTGCCTAATAGCTTTCAGAGAAACCAAGGGGAACACAATTATGTGGCATCTACATGCTAATCTACCAGACTTGAATCTCAAAGGAGTTCAAGTGCCCTACTCAAAATTCCTGCAGTGATAAGGGGTCTGCTGTGTTTGGCTGGGGTTTGGAGAAAAGATTTTTATGATAATTATCTTTGTGCTGAGCAATTTTGCATTTTCTTTCGTGTTAATTCAGGCTGGAGATGGGGGTGCGAGGGAGGCAGCACGGAGATAGCGCAGGCTCAAAGTAGAACGTGGTAAGAAGTCAAATATTTAATGTTGGCCTATTAGATTTGAAAGCAGTTATGCAGCAAAAGCACTAGGCACTGCCAGGAAGACACAGATAGATGGTACACAGGGACAAAGGTGGAAAACAAGGAGCACTTTCTGCTCTTTCAAATGAAAGCTTATTAGAAACTGAAATGCAGAACAGTGGTGGGCTTTCCTGCTGGTTTCTCCCTGATATCAAAGCAAAGGTCTGTGTTACTCCCTCACTGGAAACAGAAATTACTCATCTTTGTGTGCTGGTCTCAAGAAAATGATTAACTTCGGGGGGGAAGAAGGCTAAAAAAAGAATCCCAAACTTGACATCACTTCAGCCCTGGACCTTCTGCAACAGAGCCTTCAGCAGCACCAACCCTCAAACCACCCACCTCTGCAGCAATATTGCAGCTAATATTTTACACTCTTGAAGAGTTCCACCACAAATGTGAGTCTGAAAATGATACTGAGACAGAGGTGAAAGAACACAGATGTACTGAAGGATGCCCAGGTGAGATGAGTGAAATTGCAGTGATTCATTATGCAGAACAGTGTTTCCAACTCATGGTTTAAAAACAGCTGGTAGAGAACGTGTGTATAGAAATTAGTCATAAATAATAACGTGAAGCCTGCAACAGGCTCTACATTCGAGGAACGAATGGAAGACAAGTCATACACCCTCATCATCTCTTCACTGGGGAGAAGTCATGTTCCTTCTACATTGTTGAGAAAAGCACTCGCTTTCAGGGTTTCAGAGGTGTCTGTATTCCAGCAACAATAATTCTCTAGCAATGACTATTCCATCCTCTGCCCAGATCCTCCTTTTCCATGTAATCTGAAGCACCAGAGACCAGTATTCCGCAAGCCTTGGGATGGTTTGAACCATTTTCATTACACCCAAAGAAATATGGGGACACTGGGGATTCAAAAGGCACCTCCAGTCATATTCCAAATCACAGTGTTCCACAAAGAGAAGCAGCAAATTAACCTGTTGCATGCCTTGAGGTTAATAGAACTGGTTATCTTTGACTGAGAGTGAAATTGAGTACAACACATTAACAGTGACAGGAGGGGCAGGCCCTGGATCAGGGCTTTGTCCCAGGTCAGCACTGAGTGAGGATCCCAACATTCCAGGTGTGCTGGTGAGAGGTGCAGAAAGTCCTGTCTGGCAAAAGGAGGCCTTACCTTCCATGCTGGGCGCCATGTTCCCAAGTGAATAACCACCTTCCTTCAAATACACCAAGAGCTCTTCTCCTGGCTCAATTTCTTTAATAACTTTATAATAGATCTGGGAATCAGAAACAGAAATTGAGAGACACGTTAAATGTGCAAAGACTTGCATTTTACATTTTAACCCATAACTCAAATCATCCCAGCCGATCGGGGAGGCTGTCACTTGAGATCTGTGATAACTGCTGCTGAGAGCTCTTTTTCCCTGCCATTATCCCACTCTCTGTGTGTCAGTGGTTCATGCAGCTTGGACAATAAGGTCGTATTTAGGGTAACAGCCTCTCTCCTTCAAATCACACAACATCTTCCCATTGTTTTCCCTGCCTCCTGTATTGCAGCTCAGTGTATTTGTTAGAGGGAAGATTAAACAGATGGAATTGATGCTTCTCTGGCCTGATGATTAGAGACCTGAATTAGTGTATGACCACAGAATTATGTTGTAGGTTACTCTCACTTAGAGCCTGAGGGTCTGAGCCCTAAAGCCAAGTCTTGAACTACTCCAGGTGGGCAGTTACCCCGTTCAGTGCTCCATCTGACCACAGAACCTGGCCCTTCTGGAAGGTACCAAGCTCTATGCTGCTCCTGGCCGTACCTGCCTCATTATATGATGTAAAACCAGGAATGGGAACCATGCACTGACTGTTTAACATGGGCAGGACAGGGCTTAAAGGCCACTTGAGCTCACACAGGCTTCCTGAACCAGCAAGAACTCTCAAACTCCAAGGATGCATCACTTAAAAAGTATTACAAGGAGAAGGAAATCCCCTTCATCCAACGCTGCAACAAACAGCAGCTGAAGGAAGCTGGGAGCAGGATGGGAGTTTGGGAGACGGGCAAAGAGGAGGATCAGAGCTACGTGAAATCCAAGAGACTCAGCGCATTCCATATGTTTTCCTAATTTTGGGAGTACGTTGGACCCCGTCCTCTTCTGGCAACAGCAGCAGTGTCGGTGATGGTTACCCACTGCAAGTTTTGATAGCGACGCCTGAAATCCGTTTGCAGGACACCAGCCGCGACTTCCCCGGCACGATTCCCTCCGTCCCCCTTCGCTCCGTCTCTTCCAGTCCGCCTTTACCGGGAACAGGGACGCTGAGCCCCTCGGTGCGGCCGCGATGCACGCCCCCTCCCCGCGTGTCCACGGACCCGGGGTGGGCAGCGGCAGGTGCCCCCCGGCCCCGCTCGCTTCCCCGCAGCTC
>JANHGB010046191.1:0-11016 GCA_026283785.1 Coracopsis vasa | reverse complement strand
CCCGGCCCGGCGCGGCCCCCGCCCGCCCCAGCAGGGGGCAGGCTCCGCCCGCCGACGGGGCCGATATCGCGACAGTCGGCACCAAACCCGGTCCCCCGGCCCCTACTTTCGAGCACTGTCCGTGGGGAGGGCGAGCTCCGCACGGGCTCTCCCGGTGCCGCCGGTTCCGTGCCCCGTTCCCCGCCACTCCACCTGCACGGTCACCGAGACACGAGCTCTGCTGCACAAACCGACCCCCAGCAGAGGCCAGGAAACCCCTGGTGCAGAGTCTGGAAGCGCAGCAGAGGCCAAATGCTTAAGATGAGAAATTAAATCACTGCTTGCGACTTAAACTCCCCCAACCTCATCCCTGCCCTCGCACAACCCTGGGCAGAACTGTCAGCACTGTTTTGTACTGGACTGTAACCAATCCTCCCACTGAACAGACACCTCCCTGCGCTCCGCATGCCATCTCCGAGATGCACAATCAGGGAATGCGGGCTTGGGCAGCTGAAGGAGCCGAGCACGGAAGGATTTCTCACTGTACAGCACATTGAGATGCTCAGCTGAGCAGTCCCATACAGAACTGACAGACAGATCCATGCTCAAGCACAGATGTGAGGAGGTGAACACAGCTCTGAGACCACACTTCTCTGTGAGACACAGATCGGATCCATCAGTTCGCTGCGAACTATCCAAGTGGTACAAAACTCCCCCTTTTCCATTATTCTTCTTACTCGCACTTCAACTCTCCTTCCCGCCCGCTCACTCAACAAGAAAAGCTTTTCCCAGAACCAAATCACACCGAGTTTAATGGCAAACCTGCCTGGGAAAACAAAACCAAAACCAAAAGACAGACTAGGAATGAGCACAGAGCTTGGGGCTTGACTCGGAAAAACAACTCACCCTGTGCCACCACTTGCAGCTAGCAAGGAGGAAAAAGAGCTCAACATAGGCACTAACAGACAGTTCTCATTCAGGTGGTGACCCCCAACCAGACCAGCAGAGCCCAGCCGTGGTCTGAGAGGTTCACCCAGCTCCTCGATCCATTCTCGACTTTTACACTGGGAAAAAGTCCTCCAGGATTGTAAGCATGAGCCACGCTGAGCCCCTCCGCCTCCCAGAACAAAGTAGCTCCTTGTGCAGGAGCCCGTGTCTGTTACAGCCCTTCCAGAAACACGGAGCAAGCCTCGTTAATCATTAGGGAAAAGTTGGGTTCTGCTGGAGTCACATTAATTTCATCAAACATTTCATTATAATAATTAACTTCATCTTGCCATCATGCTACCGATGGTCTGAATTCATTACAAGTGCTGCCGGGTTTCCTTTGCCTTTTGTTATTTGTTGTGCACCAAACCCCATCACATTTCCTATTCCATCAGAACATTTACATGCATAAATCACTGACGTTCATATGAAAACACCACGCATTATCACGTCTTATTTGTCACAACGAAAGGGGCACCTTTCCTAATATTAGTCGTGTTTATTTAACACAAAAGAGTTAAAAATCCAAGTGGGGTTTGGGCAGTGTTCTCCCAGGCGATTGGAAATAGCACATTGCTTGGGTTTGATCAAGTTATTCTGGGCACGGGGTGCTAAGAAAGAAGGGAAAATGGAAAGTAAAAATATCCAGAGGAATCCTCCTCCCATCTGGGCTCGATACCGGGATTTGTGCTGTGTCTGTGGATGCAAACTGGTGCAGCAGCAACCTGGCTGTGGCTGCAACAGTTTGCAGCGCTCAGCAAGCAGTGGGTGCGATTACAGCAGCAGGGCTAGCGCAGAGCCGCGGCTCACGGCCCCACGCTGAGGCTGCTCTCGCAGCCGAACCAAAGCTGCACATCCCTGAGCAGAAGCTGGGGGCTGTGGGGTGTCTGCAGGGTCAGGGCAAGAGATGGAGATGAAACACGTGGGGTGAGAGCCCGGCATTACCTCATTATTTAGGTATCCTTCATCAGAACCAGCTCTGTTTACCTGCCGCCTGAGTTACGTCTCCTATTTATCTGCTTCCCCGCGGCACCACGTTTGTACTTGCGGGAATAAAGAGCATTAGAGACCGGAGCAAACAACTGCAGCGTGTCCTGAGATCAAAACACAGCCCCACCAAGTGCAGCAGGAGGGAAGGACGGACGGACAACCCCGATGAGCTCAAGAGCAGTTGCTTTACGTTCTCATCCTGCGAACACTGAACTCCAGCAGCACCCGGGCACTGACACACAGAGATCCGTGCTCACTGCTGCTGCAGAAGACAGAACAGGGACGAGTTTGGCCTCGCGTGGCCCTGGGATGGGGCCACGTTTTGCTTTTGTTCAGCTGGGTTTTTTCCTCCTTTGGAATTGCCTTCCCTTTGTTTCAACTAAGCCACATTGCTTTTGATTTCCTCTTCTTAAGGCATTGTACTGCATACATAGGAATCCTGAGCAGTCACCAAGTATTTATGTATTTATAAGCATAAAACACTTATAAACTATCTTTATTACACACACAGATACAAGCTTGGCTTATTAAACATAAGCCCGATTTTCCCATCACTGCAGCCCCTGTTAACCCTTCTGTTTTCCACTATATGACATACAAAAGCAGCAGCATCCTCCTGAACCTCAATGGTACTGCATTTATTACATAGACCCAGTTTACTATTACAGCCTCCTGAGTAAGAACAACTGAATTGCTGCAGCAGTTGCCCCGTGAAGGCAGCAGTAACAACACGAGAAAATAAAACCAAGGTCATGAATCACTTTCCAGCTGCAGTTAGCAAACCCCAGCATTCTCCTAGCATTACTTCCTAGTCCCCCTTTAGAAACACAAGTATCTCAGTCAATCAGGGATCTTTTACTCTTTTCAAATACCTATCGAGTAAGAACAGATATAAAGAACAGTGGCTCCTGTTAGTTTACATTTGAAAATTGCTCTCACAACTGAAAAGCACTTACTGAAAAGTCTCAGCTCATCGCTCTCTAAATGGGGTTTAATCTGGAAATTGGAATAAAAAAATCAAAACCACTCAGAGGGCCAGATTCTGCTGTCAGCGACTTTACTAAAAATCCAGGGAAATTCCCTGAACATTCCTGGGAATGTTCCCAAGTCACAGGAGTGTAAAGGAGAACAGAATGTGGTCTGGGGAGGCACAAAGGGCCATCTCCCCATGTAAAGATGTTAATTTTTTTCCTGACAAGCAAACGGTTTTGATTAAAAGCTTCTCCTGGCTCTTCTCTTAACGCTGATTCCTTATTTTGTGGATAATCTTTTATTGCAGAAGCTGTTCTTTAGATACTTACGAACAACCCCCAAATCTCTGCATGCCCACTCAGCAGGAAGGGTAAAGGCTCCCCCTGGGTTTTGAGTCCCTGTTTTGGAAAGGAAAAATGTACCCTGCAGGCGATGTGAAACGAAATCAAGCTAAAACCTTCCGAGAGCGGCCTCGTGTACCTCCAGGATGCTCCGCACAGCAGCACCCTGCAGGATCTCCCCTTGCACAAACCGCACCTCGGCGTTTGTGCACAAGAAAGAAAGTTTGAAGTTGACACAAACTCAGTTTTCTAAATATATCCCACAGGAAAAACGAGGGGATTCATTTCTAAAGCACAAACCAGCCCTGGCCAGGAACACGCACGTCAGTGAGAGACCCAGCTCAATGCCCTGGGCTGCAGTGAAGAACAAACTGCTCTCACTCAGAGCTCTCTGCAGGAAGATGATCTGTAGCACCCCCAACCCCTTTTATTAGTATGGAACTTGACTGTTATCAGTTGAATAAAAAGTAAAGAAGAGTAAAACATTTCGCACCCTCCAACTAGGTCTAACGACAGCGCCTCTGAAAACATCCACCGCTTTCCCTTCAGTATTCACTGTCCAGTGTTTCTTAGAACCAGGATGAAGAACTCAGTTTTGCAATCTAGACGTTTTATTTGGAGTGTCTAAGAGTTTGGATACAAGGGGTTGTATCCAAAAGGCACCTTGGCTACTTGTGAATCCACTGAGTTTGATGAAAGCACACATCAGCTCTCAGACACCCATGCTTGTGGACTGTTTAACATATTTCTATCTATATCTGCATCTTACTCTCTTAGTTTTCATGACAACCAAATACTCTCGCAGCCACCTTTATCCTTTGGAGCATCACAATCCAGACGAATTATTCTCAATTTCAATACAAGAAGGAACCACCAACTAACACCAGGAGAGAAGGCGGTGAGACTTGGTTTAGTGCAGCAGCGGTGTGACAGAAAACTTGGGATGAATGGGAGATTCCAGAACAATCATGGCTAAACCATCCTACCTGGTCGTTGAGGTGGCACACAGCCAGATTCTGCTCCTCACAGGAGCAGGCCCTGCGGATGTACTTCAGCCAGTTCCCAGCTCCACTCGGGCTAGCGTCAACACAGAACTTCTCATTGCCCAGGTCATCGGCAATCTGCAGAGGAACAGGAGAAGAAACACATGGGACATCTGACAGCAAGTGACAGCCTCAGAAAGGAGAATGAAAGGAGAATTATTTGCAGTATAGGTTTCCAAACAGGAAATAGAAAGGAGAAAGCTGGATGATATCTCATCAATAGAGACATGTGACCAGGCTCTAATCATCTCTTTAGTCATAAGCTGAAGTTCCTGGTTAGCAGAACCTCCAAGGAAATACATCAGAATTGTCCATGAGTAACAGGCTCAGGGTTACAGTTGTTTCAGAGACAAACACTCCGGTCTAGTGCCCACACCAGCTCACGTCATCCAAGTGTCCAAACCAAGCAGTCTGGGCAAATAGCATCTAGTTTTAATGGTCTGAATAAGCAGCAGCCCAGTAACCTGCCCGTACCAGTGATTTAAACAGCAGCAATCAGTGAAACTAAGTCACCCTGGGAATACAACACAGCAAACCCCGGGACTACACAAACAGTCCATTTCATTTCACAGCTGTATCTTACAGACACTCTCTTGTCACAGTCTAGAACTGTTTGGTTGAAGGCACTCAGACAGCTCAGGCCAGAATTCAGCTCAATTTCACCCAGAGCTTTGCAGGGCCCTGCACCAGGCTCCACACTTCAGAAGGAGGTCCTGTCCTAGCTACAAATCACCTGAAAATCTGTGGTTTTGTCTGCGTGGAGCTGTAAAACCCGAGCAGGGGTGTGAAACCTGACAGGTCAAAATGAGAAAGAAAGAGGTTGTATGAAACCCTGAGAACCTAAACCCCTGTTTTTCACACAGACACCCATAAATAGAACAAGGCATCAGGAACCAAGGCCCAGCAGCATCCCTGAGTGGAGCTTCATGTATCACTGTTTCTGATCAATAAGGGAATTGGAACAGCTGGAAAACATAATAAATGTTATGGAGGGAGAAGGGAGTGGACAGAGCATCACCAGCAACACAGCTGTTAAACAGCAGCAAGTTATCACTTTCCAGCTGGACACAGTGAAGCAATTATGCGAGTTCTCCTACCCCATTCCGTGTATTAGTAAAAGGCATTATTTTTAACTAGGGAATTTCCAATGATTTTTGCTAACACATCTTCCCTTTGCAGTTGCAATGGGCTGAAAGCTGTAATTAATCTGCTGGAGAGGGAGTCAAGACAAACAGGATCAAGTTCTCAGCCTCGTAGGTGTGTCCCTTGAGTGCCATCCCTTCCTTCGCATTCCCACCCCCCTCCTGCACTACAGAGCGGAGACCTGGGATTCTGCTGCACCAGAAGCAGAAACTCATCCTCAACTCTGCATTTGAGGTGTGCTGCCTTTTACACACACCAAAGACCTGCCTCTGACCTCCACTGTATCCTTGTGTGGCAGCTTCACTCACTCACTGGTTCTGAGCAAGAAACATTCATCAAGAACGAGTAAAGATCAACCACATTAGGATGGAATGATGTGGACAGATGACTAGCAAAGCTGTTCAGAATGACTTTTGCTTGTTGTAAACCCTTCTAAGTGTAGGTTTATCTAGCTTTCTAATTTCCACGGAACATTATCTGCCTGATTAATAATAGCATCTTTTTCCTGTGTGCCCACGATCCAGGAGAAAACAAAGGTAAGTACAGGTTAAACTACTAACTGTTCAGTTCCTGGCAGTTAGGTATTCATAGAATCATAGAAGCAACCAGGTTGGAAAAGACCTTTAAGATCATCAAGTCCAACCGTTCCCCCGGGAAGAAATTCATTGGATACTTGCAATTTATCACTGGTACAAAAATAAAAGCAAGGCATTACCTACAAGAACACAGGCTGTGTCTTACGAATCCTGCCTTTAAATGACTATTATTCCATTCAAATATCAGGATTTGCAAACACACAGCATGTGCCTTTCCCCTGCAGCTGAACACAGGCACACAGGTGATAACTCCACGGCTGGCAAACACCTTGAATGTTAACTCACTGGGATGCTTCAGCATTTGTCTAACACAGTGTCAAACTGGACATGGTGAGATATGGTCCGTGTAATGCTGAGCATCCAATGTGCTGCAGGACCAGTGTTGAGCAAGCCCAGCTCCCTGTGGCTGACACCTCCAGCTACATACCAAGTTCACACCCTCACGCTCTTTTCTGATGCTCTGTATGAAAGTTATGTCACAATCTAGAAAACACTGAGAAATCCAGCAGTAATCATGAACTACCCCCTGCAGTAGGTACTGCTGCCTCTGTCAGACCTGCACACGCAGAGTAACAGGCAAAGTCCCTCTTCTCCCAGCTTAGAACACTCTGGAAAAACACACGGCAGCCTTTCACCACATCTTCTTCCAGTTCAGACCAGAAGGGAATCAGAAATTTCCTCTGCTGAAATTCTTCAAACCAACTCTTCACAAGTCATGGTCAGTAGCAGAAGAGATTTTCTGTCTGAAGGCTCGCTTTTGGGATGCAAATAAACCACTTTTTAATGCTTAGACATGACCAGCACTGAGAGATAACTGATGCTCTGAAGATGACTGATGGATCGATGGCAAGACATGTTTTGCCTCCCTTCCCCAGGTTAAACTCCATTTGGTCTGGGCAGACACATGCACTTGCAGACGGGCTGGAAAAGCAAGCTTTCATCTGGATTGCAGCCTGTGGGCATTCCCACAAAGTTAATGATTGTGGGAGCACTTCCTTTGCCTCCTCTCCCTCTGATCAGCCTTCCATTTTATCCCACACACCCAAGCACGGATTTCTGTGCTTTTTTTTCCATTGAATAGGCCAAAACCCAAAGTTCATCTTTTTTTCTCTCTGCTGCAGATGGTGACTCCAGGATATACTTGTATTTATTACCCCAAGGCACCTCCCATCACTTTTGTCTTCAAATCCAACAGTTCATCCAAATACGCTCCTCTTCCCTGCCAGTTCCAGCGCCATGACTTTGCCTTGCCGAGGCGCTGCTCTCTCTCCACATAATCCCATCTTTTCCCTACTCCAAGCTCCCCATCCTCCTCCTCTTCACTCTACCTGGTTAAAACAAACACACCTCCATGCTCCTTCGGGTTACGGGGCTTTGAACTGGCCACAGCAGACACACGTCTTGGACCAAAGCCCTGAACGCTGCCTGTGGCTGCGGCTCAGACTCATCTCTACCCAGCCAAAAGGAAATCGCTGTCATGTTCCAGGACTCACTCTGCAGCTTCATCTGCTGTCTGCTCAGCAGCAGGCAGGCTCGGGCTCCAAAAGGCTCATTGATCTTGCAAAGGCTCTGTTTCATGATTTATTAACATCAGAAATGCTGAGTTACGAAGCAAAAGTTATGGAAAAATTCTCCTGCCCGTTTACAATTTTTTTTGCACATCATTTGAGGTTTCCTGCTCCTCTAATTTGTGGGCTCTCTGTTGGGTTGTTTCTTTCACGTTTTAATGGGCAGCGTCCAACATTTGGCCTCCGCAGAGGTGTGCCGTAGGACTGGAATGCCGAGGGATCTGTCGTCAGTTAGCTTAATGGATTCCTAGTGTGCATGAAGAAACGGAGCAACCATGAGTTTGCCATCAGTGACCCAGTGTCCTGTTGCTATAACATCCCTCCCCAGAAGCCGAAAGTGTAATAAACCTTCTCATCCCATAGTTGCAGGATCTGCCTCTGACAGTTTGGCTGATGTTCGCATTTTATTTGGCAGGAGTTAGAGGGAGAATTTTCCCTTCCCCCTCCCCACTTTTTGCTTTAATGACCCACAAGCTGATTTAGAGCAATAAACTGTTGCCATGAAGTTTTGTTGTGTTTCTTTTAAATAAAGGGAAGGGAGGGACCGCTGCAATTTATGGCTTTCAGAAGGAACTGAAACAGAAAGTCCATTCTTGCTGCAAAATGAAGAGAAAAAGACTTCATCCAGAGAAACACCTCTGTCAATGTGCAGACATGAAGCCTAGATGAACTCATAAATTCAGCACTCTGCCTGCAATTAAGCAGGCTTCCTGGTGCTTTGACAAAGAGTTAATGAGAAACGTGTCAGACAAAAACAGGTCATAGCACTTAAAACCGATGGGAAGAGCAGCTGAGCCAAACCCAACTTGTTGCTGCCCCCAGCTCAGGGCCACAGGAAGAGCTCCGAAGTGTGTTCAGTGAGAAGTGCTTTTTGTCGCATACAGTGATTCCTTGTCCAAGCGGAAGGTCCTCCAGCACAGCCCGGAGCAGCTCCGCATCCCCAAAGTGCCCGATGGCAGGAGCTGTTCCCTGAAAGCCTCTACCCTGGGAGTGGGCAGCAGACATCTCCATCACCCTGAGCACACTGCTCAAGCCCTCGTCTTCAGAACACTTGTGCATGCTCACAGGATGTGTGTGCACGTGCAGTGCGGGGACTCCAGGTCTGAGTTGTCAGGGCTCAGAGAACTCAACTCATCTGCAGCTGACTGCTGAGCATCCCCACCATCCACGTGTGCGCCCATGGGTAAAGCAGACTTCCAGATTTTCAGCTCTGTGACAAAAGCCCAGAGTACCCAAATACTGGGAAAGCCCAGAGGAGAGGAAAAGAAATTGCTATGGATCCCCTCCTGTCAAACAGGCACGTTCCTGCCTCGCCAGAACCAATACAGGAGAACCATGAACACGTACCAGTGCCATGGCCAAACCCTGGTATGCAGCTGCACTGATGGGGGAGACCGACTCAGGTTTTGAAGAGAACAAATGCATTTGAACTTTCACTGCCCCTCAAGGCCCACGTCTGGGGTGGAAATTTTCCACTGGTGAGTGCGTTTCCGAGCCCGCTGTTGTGCTACTGCGTTTTCTGGTTTCATGAAGGATCTGGAGGAAAAACATGAGCAAGCTGCAGGGAAAGCTGTTGCTGAGACAGACCTCTTGCATGAAAAAACAACCTTCTCATTCTTCTTTCCACCACATCTAAAGCACACAAGAAATCACATGAACCAGGGCTGTTCTCTCCCCAAACGCCCTGCTCCATTTCCAAAGCAGAGGAGTCTGGACAGCTCACACACGCTCCTTCCCCTTCTTCAGTTTCTTGAGCATACTTGAATCCAACTGAGCCTTTTGAAGGTCTGCCCATTATTAACTGCGATCCTCTTACGTACCAGCACAAACCAGCCAGCATTTCCTATGTGTCAGTTGGCTCTGCATCAGGATAGGGCTGCAGAACTGCAGTGTCATCAGTGTCTTTCAAGCACAGCAGATTGAGTCCAGCTGAATGGACATCGGACCTGGCTGCAAATACAAAGTCTTGCAGAGGAAACCAACAGCAGCAATAATTATATAGTACATCACTTACAGAGCTCGATGGATGTGATCTCCGTGAAAGCATCTCCTGCTCTACAAAGCAGCTTGATGCAGGCACCACAGTGTTTCAGACACTGCACTGATTACAGGGCAGATCCCTTGGGCAAATTCTGGTCCAAAATCCCGTGGTTGTGTTAAAGTTCATGCAATGACAAAAAATGCCAATGGATTCTTTTTGCTTCCTTCTTGGTTTCTGGTAACTGAGTGACCTTGGGGTTCCCCAGCACCCAGCAATGAAGGAACTTGAGGTCCTGTTCTAATCCCTGTTTCTAGGAACTGAACATTAGAAGTGGCAAGACACAGAATCGTCTGTGAGAGTGAAACCAAAGAAATTGGCTCCTTCCCCTTCTCTCCCCTCAAGAGGTGCCACTGCCGTAAGGAAATCACAGCCAACCTTAGAAATGAATCCTGATCAAGCTGCTTCAGGTGTGTTTTGGGTGTTCCTCTGGATCATTACAGATGGAGGTTACTGCTGCTTGACTTAAATCATCTTTTATTACTACAGCTTTATGTTAATAAGGCTTTGGGAGTGGAGCTGTGGAACACCACTAACATGCAGACCTCTTCAGAGTGATTTACTGAAAGCACCGAGTGCCAAAACCATTTGCCGCGTTTCACACTCTGGCCAAAAAAGTAGCGGAGCCTTCAAATGCCCATTCATGCTGCTAACACCAGTGACAAACACCAGCCTTGCACAGCCTCAGCACAGCCCACCAAGCATCTACCATGAGAAGACTCACATGAAATAACATTGTCTTACGGCTTCTTGTGAGCCTCTTCCTTGGGAAGAATCCAGACTCTCACCGACAGTCCCACTCCCTTCCCTGCAGACCCCTTTCTCTCAGCTCATACTTGATCATTAATAATATATGAACCAAATTATAACATCAATTATCCAGGTGCCCCAGGGGAAGGTGAATTAAATCAGAGAGATGAGGTTCTTGAAATAGCATGTAGTTTCCATTTAATTACTAGATTTGGGGATACATGGCCCAAGTTCAACTATCAGGGAGGTGCAGGTAACTGATGTCCAGATAATTAAGTCCGGTAGATTTGACGGATACAACTTGTGTGCCTGACTCCCTAAAACTGAGAGAAGAATTACCCCTAAAGCTCAGCATCCGGAGTTATCCTGCCATGTGGGTTTGGCGGCTGTGCCACGTTTTGAAAACATCAGTGTACCACAGATCAAACTGTCAGGGAACCAAAATTACTGGCAGGGTAGGGTATAAGCAATGCAACAAGATGGAGCCGTTAAATGGCTTGAGAGCAGGAAAGGACATGAAGGTTTATTCTTAAGGGACACCTTCCACTGGAGCAGGTTGCTCCAAGCCCCTGTGTCCAACCTGGCCTTGAACACTGCCAGGGATGGGGC
>JANHGB010046190.1:30352-41413 GCA_026283785.1 Coracopsis vasa | reverse complement strand
AGTAGCTGGTACAGTGCTGTGTTTTGGATTTAGGATGAGAATAATGTTGATAACACACTGATGTTTTAGTTGTTGCTAAGCAGTGTTTACACTAAGTCAAGGACTCTTCAGCTTCTCATGCCACACCACCAGCAAGGAGGCTGGGAAGAGGAGGGGAGGTCATGTTTTAACCCCAGCCAGCAACACAGCCATGTTTTCATTCCCTCAATGGGATGCGGGAGAGAACCAGAAGGGTGAAAGAACACTTCTAGGTTGAGATAAAGACAGCTTAGTAAGAAAAGAAAAAGCTGCACATGCACGTAAACAAACCAAGGAACTCATTGGCCCTTTTCCATGGTCAGGCAGGTGCTCAGCCATCTCCAGGAGATTAGGGCTACATCGCGTGTAGTGGTGACTTGGGAAGACAAATGGCATCACTCCAAACACCTACGCTTTCTCCTTCTTTCCTCAGATTTACATGCTAACGTTGACATTATCTGGTCCAGAATATCCCTTGGGTCGGTTAAGGTCAGCTGTCCAGGCTGTGTCCCCATCCACCCTATCCCAACTCCTTGTGTACCCCCAGCCTACTTGCTGGTGGGGTGTTGTGAGAAGCAAAAAGGCCTTATCTCGTTGTAAGCACTGCTTCTTGTAAAGCTTGTCTTCCATTGGATCAGGTTGTAGTAATTCCTGTAACATGCAACTCAGATCATGGATTATAACAATTTAAAGGTATTTACATTACAGTTTCCAACCCTGGTCCCTTTAGGCCAGGTTATAGGGTTTAACACTGCAATGAACTCCTCCTCTTGCTCTTACCCTGGCTAGCAAAGAGGGGTTCCTGCTATAGTAAGTCCTGTAACATGCAACTGAAGCCCTAGGTTACAACAATGTAAAGGTATTTCCATTGCAGTCTCAACCCCTGGTCCATTTCAGCCAAACAATTGGGTTTAACTTTGCAGTGGACTCCTCCCTTTATCCCTACTCTGGCTTGGACTTATCCACAGACTGCAGTCGCTTAGGGGTATACCTGCTCCAAGTGGAGCCTGATTTATGAGCCACAGTCTCTCCAGAGATATACCTGTTGTGGCATATACTTAATCATGGCATAGTTGCTTTGAGGTGCACCAGCCTCTAGTGGCTTTTCCATGGGCTGTAATGCTTTCAGAGTTACACCTGCTCCAGTGCGGCCTTACCCACAGCAGCCATCTCTTCAGGAGTGACCCTGCTCCACCATGGCCTCACCCATGACTGCAGTCCTTCCAGGAGTGTATCTGCTCTGCCGTGGCCTTATCCGTGGCCATACGCTTTGAGGTGCTTCAGCAGCAAAACTTTGTGCACAGCCACTGATGCTCCAAGGTGTACCTGCTGCAGCAGAGGCTTATCCTTGGGCCACAGCCCCTTCCAGAGGTTTACCTGCTGAAGATGCTTTGAGATGTCCTGCTTCTCTATGGACTTGTCCACAGTTCACAGTCCCTTTGACTCAAGTTCACACTGGAGTTCCAGCTTGCCCAGTACAGCAGCACAGAAACAGCAGTGATGCTCTGGCCATCTGCCAGCCCAGGTGCATTGCCACTGTTGTTACCAAAACATTCCAAGACACAACAGTCAGATGATCAGCAATATAGTGGAAGTAAAAAACTGCCACTAACAAGCACTAGACTGTCATATACAGTGAGGCAAGCAAAACCCAAGGAAGCATGGGAGCATGTCAATTAACAGCTAAACAATAATAAAAGCTATGCATTTGAAATTGCGCATTCCAATCAAAACTTGTTATTGTGAATGATGTCAAAAAGGATTGTTGTGGATTGACCCCTGATACCAAGCACTATGAAGCTGCCCTCTCGCTCTCCCCCAGTGGTATGGGGAAGAGAATGGGGAAAAAAGTAAAGCCTGTTGGTTGAGCTAAGGACAATAATTGAAATAAATAAAATATTATCATAGTAATGAAAAGTGGGGAGGGAGAGGAAAAAACCCGAGAAAAACAAGTGATGCACAAAGCAATTGCTCACTGACCAATGCCCAGCCTGTTCCCAAGCAGTGATCAGTTCTCCCTGACCAACTTCACACACCACCACCCCACCCCCAGTTTGTATACCAAGCATCGCAGCCTGTTCCCAAGGAGTGATCAGTTCCCCCTGAGCAACTTCACACACCACCACCCCACCACCACCCCCCAGTTTGTACACCAAGCATGATGGTCTATGGTATCTAATAGCCCTTTGGCTAGTTTGAGTCAGCTGTTCTCTGCTCCCTCCTGACTTCTTGTGCCCCAGCTTCCTGGCAAAGCATGAGAGACTGAAAAGTTCTTGATCAGGATAAGTGCTATTTAGCAGCAGCTAAAACATCGGTGTATTATCAGCATTATTTTCAAACCAAAGCCAAAATGCATCACTGCACCAGCTACTAGGAAGTAAGTTAACTCTATCCTAGCCAAAATCAGGACAGGAGTGCACAAGAAGTTGGGAGGGGACACAGCTGGGACAGCTGACACCAACTGGCCAAAGGGATATTCTATAGCATAGGCATCCTGCTCAGTATGCAAACTGGGGGAAAAGCCGGGTGGGGGCTGCTGCTCAGGGACAGGCTGGGCATCAGTCAGCAGGTTTTGAGCAATTATATTGAACATCACTTGTTTTCTATATCCCAATTCTTTTATCATCATCATTATTTTCACTTCCGTTGCTGTTAAACTGTCTTTATCTCAACCTGTGAATTTTACTGTTGGGTTTTTTTCCCTATTTCTCTCCCCCATCCCACTGGGGGTGGGAGAGTGAACAAACGGCTGTGTGGTGTTTAACTTCTTTCTGTGTTACTGTCAGTTCAACAGGGTGACACTGCGTGAACTACTGTTTTTGTTCTTTTGCCAGTGGTTCTTCTGAACAGCTTCATTTGCAGAATATTCCATTAATAATAATACAACAGTTGATTCTGATGCAGCAAGTAGTCAATATTCAGATAAACTTGCATTGTTTTAATTTTTAATGGCTTGTTAAGAATTCTTTCTGAAGTCGCATGTGTGCTTCACGAGTCGTGTTCTTACATTTTAGCTTTCGTTTTCATAACCTAATGAGAAATTCTCATTATATGGGTTCTTATTTTAAAATGTCTGCTTGGTGCTTTACAAATTTTACTGCAGTGTTTCTCATAACACTGTTGAGATAACTGTTTAATTCCATAGGCAACATTTTAGGACCAACACCAGAAGTGCATTATTTTGGTCAGCAGCACTAGAATAATCAATTTTGTCTTTACTTCATATTAATTTAGTAGTCAATAGCTTGAGCTTTTATCTTTACTATTATTTATTTTGCATCGAGTTTGAACTACAAATCCATTTTACAGTAAAATGGTTAAAGCAGTAATTATTTGTTCATTTGCTCGCTTTATCTCTAATACATTGGTTTTCTGCAGCAGAGAATTGGAATATTATATTTTACATAGTATTTAGCAACTTCTTGCATCTGACTAATTGTACACCAGTACCTCTTTTGCAGACCTGAGATGCAGTAGACAATTGTTTCTGGAAAATTACATGTCTTATTAAATGGTTTATTTTAATTACTGTATATACACATGGTTATATGTGGTTATGAAAAAGTATATAGTTCTATCTGAAAATAAACAGATACTGGGTCTCATGCTGGTTGACAGCAGTGGCAGGACAGTGCTTTTGTTCACAAGTTAGGCTGATGACAGAGATAATTTTTTTTAAGAACTGCTTGTCCTCTGGCTTTAATAAAATCACCCAAAATGCAGCAGTTTTCCTTAGTACAGCTGTAGTGATGGGGATTTGACATGCCTGTGCCAAAGACAGGACACTTGGCAAAATTTAATGACTTATTGGTGATACTAAGATTATCTTTGCCTGTCTGAGCAATATGTCTGTTGGAGATTTGTAATACCCGTGTTTGGTTTTTTGGATCTAGCTTAATGGAGCAAACTCCAGCCCAGATGGGAGAAGAGGCTGTGAGGTGGGCAAAATTGATCATTCCCCTGGTTGTCCATTCAGCTCATAAGGTGCAGTTACGAGGTGCCACTGCCCTAGAGATGGGCATGCCATTGCTCCTCCAGAAACAGCAGGAGGTGGCAGCTGTCACTGAGCACCTCATGACCACAGTAAGTAGTAATGCTCTGCCTTTTTTCCAGGGGCAACGGCAGTAGTAATTGGGGTTGTTGGTTGACTGCTTGGCGTGTTTTAAATTTTATTAAAAGGTAATGGGAGACAGATGCTGGAGGCCTGAATAAAGATGGAGGCAAGAAAAGGCACCAAGTACATCAGCATTTTCCATGTCCATTAGAAGATTCCCAATCCTATTTAACAACAGTGCACTTAGTCTTTTTGATGAAGCTTTTCATGTTCCCCTTCACTTTCAGAACTGTAGCCTTATTTATTTTAGCTTATGCACTGTGGAAGTTAAGTATATTTACAAAAAAACCCAAAAGCCAGGTGGGTTTTAGGGTTACAGTGTGTTTAGACTTAGAGAGACTACAAGTATTTGAGGAAATGGATTTTGATTTTGCCACTGTAAGAATAATTAAAACCAACTATAAATTTCAACTGAGAAGGTAATCAAGTGGTAGCAACATTTGACTGATTTACCAGCAAATGCTATGTGGTACAGAATTAAATAGTGGTTTAGCAAGAGCGTTGTTCCAAATTGGTTGGGTTTCCAGACATTGGTATGAGTATGAATTTTTTTCAAATAATTGAATATATTTCTTGTAGAAATTATGTTTCTTTCTGTCTTCAGAAATTAATTTCAGGACTTCATAAACTGTTTTCTACAAAAAATGAGACTTACGTTTTAAAATTATGGCCGCTGTTTGTCAGATTACTTGGAAAGGTAAGCAGAAAAGCAGTAAGTTCTACAATCATGAGTCATTAGCGAGGGAATTTTTGACAACACAATATCTTAATTCTGAACATCTTTATCTTCAGACTCTGCATCGTAGCGGCAGTTTTATCAACTCATTGCTGCAGTTGGAGGAGCTTGGATTTCGTAGTGGCTCACCAGTGGTAAAGAAAATAGCCTTCATTGCATGGAAGAGTCTAATAGATAATTTTGCTCTAAATCCAGGTAGATTGAAAAAGTTAACCTGAATCATTTTGACTGCAGTCACTTTATATAACTGGAAGAAAATATTCTGTCTAGTAGTGCTCGATACCATGGCACATACCACTGGATATACACATAGTATATGGGTGGTGTGTACATAGTGGTGTAAATATATATATATACACACACATATAGTGGTATATACTGTGTGTATATGCCTGAGTTAAATTCAAGTTGGATTTTTGTTGTTTTGTTCTAAGGAAAAGGGGCAGTTCAATCAGTAGTTCTAATTTTTTCTGCTATGAGAAATTAATAGAATAAAATTAACAAACATTTCTTTTGTAATTCTTTAATTGGTCCAACCAGCAAAAATAGAGAATAAAACATTCTGTAGATCTTAGTTTGGACTATGTAGGTTAATTGGAGAAGAGCAGTGCTTCAAGATTCTACAGGCGTTAAACAAAGTTCCTCTAGAAGTGTAACTGAGACCTGAACAAGTCTTTAAAAACACACAGTACTTGTTTTTTGATTGTTTCTCCTTACTGTATGTCCTGAAAAAGCTTAATGTGGACATTTCTTAGTTTAGCTGAATTTAACCTAAGTTGTCATTTAAATTTGTTTCTTATCCATTCATTTATTTTGATCATTGTTTCCCATAAATTAGTTAACAAAGGACTTGATTCTATCAGAAGATAAAAATCTATGGCACAACTGGCGTTCATTATGCTTGTTCCAGTAAGGCTGGTTTTTCTTTTACTGTGTCAGACAGGACTCTGACATAGCAAACACGAGTGAATTTCCTTCTGTTTATGTTGGTATGCAGTAGATTTCATTTCAGTCTTGGTATCGGAGACTTGCTATCTCCAGGGTTGTTCTAGATAACAGAGCAGTAAAATAGTCTGAAAGGTGGTGAATTTACTATTATTTTAGTTTTATAAATTGCCATTAATTGAATTTTAAGCTAAAACTTATTAGGAAAAAACTTAATGGTTTAGAAGTTTTTCCTCTTGTTCTGTGGTTTAATTATTTATGTTGCTTAAAAGTGTGTTTTTCTTGCTCTTCAAGATATATTGTGCAGTGCTAAAAGGCTGAAATTGCTAATGCAGCCACTGAGCTCGATCCATGTGAGAACAGAGGCTTTGGCCCTGACAAAGCTGGAGGTCTGGTGGTATTTACTCATGAGGCTGGGACCTCAGCTGCCTGCCAACTTTGAACAGGTAATACAACTGAAAATAATCACAGCTTAATCAGCCTGTGTGGAGGGTGTGAAGCTACATCCCCTCTTTGTTACCGTAACTTACTCTGTGCCTGCTTTCTCCTTCTATAGTTTAGTATTAAAATAAAACTCTTAAGGAACCAAATCTGACCTTTGAATTTGTGTGTTATGTATAGCACAAGTGCTTGGACTATATGTGAAATCTTTTTAAAGCCCCAAAAGATTTGAGTCGTATCTGAATGTTGTGTGAGCATCTGGGGGGAAGTCTCCAGTGAGTGCAGAGCACTAGTAAACAGAAGCAGAGTATAGAAGGACTGCTTTGTCCTTTCACTGGGCAAGTGTATGCTTTGGAAAGTCTGCCACAGGAAAACATGCTGAAAATACCACAAAACATATAGAAAAATGCATATAGAAAGAAAAATGATGCAGATGTTTCATTGCTACTCACATTATTGCTGGAATATACATAATGTTTTTATTAGGTTTCTGAATATCGTTAAATTAAACTTCAGGAAAGAAGTAAAGAAAAAAACAATCTTACCTTTTTAGTTATGGTACAGTCAGATCTTTCCGACATGAGTTTTTTTTCATCTAGCCATTTCTAATTCATGTATCACTATGCATATCTTATACAGCATCTTTAAAATGTTATTGTAAATGCCTAGAAAGTCTGGAACACTGATGCTGTGAACAGCAGTACTGTCTATGTGATACTTGAAACCTATGATTCTTTGTGGCTTACGGCTTGTATGTGTCATACCTGTTTTCACTGAGGAGACTTGATGTCTTTGCAGGTTTGTGTACCATTAATCCAAAGTACTTTAAGTCTGGATTCTTCTCCTACATTGCAAGGAACTCCCTCACGTGTACCAAGCAACCAGAGTTTAGTCTCTGCAACCCCTGTACAGAAATCAGGTATTAAAATACAAACCTGCTTCCAACTCTGTTCCAGGTGCTGAAAGCAGTTTGCTCTAGTTAACACCTTTATGCTTTTTCATTGGTAGTGAAACAGTAATTTTTCTGTATGCTTGTTGGAGAGCGCAGTGGTAGTGATCTATATTGGTTAAAATTAGGCTGCTGTAGTCAGTATTTCAAGTTTATAAAATTGTGCTAATCAAATCATGTTGATGACCAGTTTTCATGTCCTGAATTATGTTCTTTTGCAAAGGAGCTTCAGTTTGAAATGTAGCTTTTCATGTATTCATGTGCTGTTTATCGATGCCATTATCATTTCTATAGTATTTTTAGTTTCTGCCTGATTAGTAACCCAGTACACAATACAATCACAGTGCATCAGTAATTTGGGTACTTGAAATACATGTGAAATCACATCTACTTGAGCTTTACATCTTAATGCCTGAGATAAGGAATGGGCTCTTTTCCTCTCTCTATGGAAAACCCAGAATTCACAGCTTATGTAGACTGCTGTAATTAGAAGCCTCAGTTATGTTGTGGAAGTTTCCTGGGTGTGTAGCTCTTCATTTGTTCCCTTTCTTAACAAAAAAAAGCTCATGTTAGTTCTGTGAGATTGTAACTGAGATCATAACCAGACCTGTTAGGCTTGGGTTCAGTGTAAAAGTTTCTGTTCTTTCATAGCAGTGCAGTGACTATATATCTTGTGTATAGCATAGCTTGTGTCTTGCTCTGCAACCACAGCTTCTGTGGAAACTTGTGTCACCAAAATGAAGTTTGGCATCTGAGACTGTGCAATCTTTGGAAGATGTTTGTACTTCCAAAGTGCATGGTTATGATTGTGATGTTAAACCTTACTTCACTGGAGCTCATGCTAGGTTTATGGCTGGCTTTCAGAGGTCCCTTTTAGGCAGTGCTATTCTGTGATTTCTTCTTTTCATGTTCGTTTTGGGCTTTTGGTCTACTGGATCTTTCCTTTCACCTGATTGCAGGTGAAACGCAAGACATTGTTATTTTTCTGCACCCGTATAGGTCTGTACCCGTTCGCAAGTCCAGCCACACCAAGGATGAACTTGAACTCTAGCACAGCAGGACTGGTGGCGATTCCTTCCATTCAGCTTTTAGGAATCGAAATGCTGCTTCACTTCCTGATGGGACCAGAAGTTTTAGACTTTGCTAAGCAAAACAAACTTGTGCTTAGTTTAGGTACATGAGTTATAGTTCTTTTTGAAGTGCTTTCACATGATCTGAAACTGCCAATTTTGCCGCATTTAAAGATATCTACTAGAATGAAATGCTTTAAACATTTAAAACTGTCAGTTATCATTTTTAATGCTAGAAGTTGGGTTTATGTTAAATGCTGTAAGTGGACACAGATCCTTGATTATTTTTAAGGCTTGTCTTACCAGTAGACTGCAAAATAAAAGAGTTATGGAATGTGTTTTTTTTTTTTCTCCTAGAGCCTCTCCAGTATCCACTGATCGGTAGCCCTTCTTTTTTTTGTAAGCATGCCAGCACATTTATCAGCGCAGTTCAGGATGGCTTTATTGCAATTGGAAAAGAAGTTCCTGGTAAGAAATTAGTGGCAGAATTCTCTTTATTTTCTGGAAAATAAAGTTGGGTGAGGGAAACACAAGGAGAAATAACCACTTGCTGTAATGCTTTGGTGTTACATTAAATACAACTGCTCAGACTTGCTTTGAAAACTTGTGTCAGTTTTGGGTTATGTTAAAGTCCGCTGTTTTAACACTGTTTGTATTTTAACTGCAGTGTTGTTCAATGTTTTTATTACAAACTGAATAAAAATATTATGTTATCTCATAGATTGTATGCTGAATGTTATATGGAAGGACATAAATGGATATGTGAAAACAGCCATTGAATCAGGTAAAAGTGTACTTTTTTGTCACTGCTGACCAGTTAAGAGTTGTTCTTTAAGATTAGACCTTAAGTAGTGTTTGCTTCATTGCTGGTAAAGCTTGGTTGTAGGCATCATCATCGGTCCTTTATGAAGCAACATCTGATACTTTTTGTGATGCCTACATCTTTGTGTGACAAATACAAAATCATAGTGATCTATTCCAGTAAGGATTATTAGGGAAAGCACGAGAGCATATGACTGCAAGTGCATTGCATGTAGCAGTCAGGAAGGCATTAAAGCACTTGAACTGCTTTTCTTGCTGAAGAAATCTTTCCAGTTCCAAAAAACAACCAAACCCCTCCTTAAGACCTTGGTGTTGACAAATGGAGACATTCAATGTATTACTGAAATGAGCATAAAGTCTTTGTTATGTGACTGTTGCTACCTGTTTAACTAAATTTTCATACTATGATGTCTTTAAGATGTGTAGAAGTTGTTCCCTAATTTAAAAATGTGTTCATTGCTCTGTGAAGGCTTTTAAAGTCCAGAATATTCTTAATAATGAACTCCCTTATATTGAAAGATCTAACTGAAAAGCATAAGAGACACGAAGTGCACTGCCTGGATGGATGCAAAATTTCACAACTCTTTTTAGCGTGTCAGTGTTAAGGTTGTTAATGATACGTAGGTGTTGCCACTTTACTAATAAAA
This sequence comes from Coracopsis vasa, assembly GCA_026283785.1. NCBI lineage: Eukaryota > Metazoa > Chordata > Aves > Psittaciformes > Psittacidae > Coracopsis > Coracopsis vasa. The sequence continues at coordinate 31,671 of JANHGB010046190.1, read as the reverse complement.
CTTGGGGGCTTTATTTTTATTTAAACCTCGAGGTTTCAGTTACGCTGTTCTTCAGAGCGAGACTTGATATCCAGATCTATCAAGTATTTGTTATATGTTTATAAATACACACAGAATATTTTTGATCTTACAGTACTTCAAGTTGTAAGTGATTGTCAAAGTGCCCATTGTTTTGGTCTGCTGTAACTGTAAATATGCTTTATTCTAGGAAATAAGAAAGAAAAGCAAGGGTCGGAAGTACTAACTATGTTGCTCCAGGCCTTAAAAAACACTGTTAATTCAAATTCTCTTCCTGTGCAGAAAATACTGGTAAGTTGGGTAGGTTTGTCTGTTTTTTGAAAGGACAGTTACTGAAATGATGGATTTTTTTTCTTATTTTCACTGAAGGAAAGCAGTTGTTACAATTTTGTTTTAATTTGTGGTGTTACTTAAATTCTTTGTGTTATTTAAAATATTCAAGGCCTCAGTAAAAAAATATTTACGTATATCTTTTTTTTCCCCCCCTGCTTAGTCCCTCATTGATATAACTGTTAAGGAGTTGCCTCCAAAAGTACTGGGATCACCAGCTTATCAGATTGCCGATATGGATCTTTTAAATGTAAGTCTGACTTCATTCCAGAACTCTGGTCTTTATATCTGCTGAAAGGTATTAGGATGTCATATTTGCACAAATGTACAGAGCACTTCCTAAATCATGAGATCCAAATCTTTAAGGAAATCATATTCCATGTTCCAGAATGCATACTTTGTCTCCAGCCCTCATTTCAGATGACTAAATTAACTGTCTGTAACTGAAAATGGATATCCTGGAAGTACTGTAGTATCAAAAAGGGATTGCTCACAGTCGGGTCATGATTTAAAATACAGGTTGCAGATACTTCACAAGGAGACTGCGTAGTCAAACGGTGCAGTACTACTTATATACTGAACACTGACGTTTTGGGGCAATATTCTGAAGTCAACAGAGTGAAGTACTTAAAGGTAGAATGTGCTACTCCTCAGGAAAAATCTACCTGCATAGAAGCAAAGCAGAGAATGTCATGCTAGACAGCATTATTTCGGAACAAGTTTGGAAGTCATGGTGGGCTAAAGCATTCGCCATGGTTTACTGCAGGAAACGTAGGGATACTCATTAGTAGGTAGAACTACTCTGTCCTACTTTAGTCCTAATGAGCCCTAAGCGGGGGGCTGCCGTGTGTTCTGTGCACTGTATTGGAAGGGAGGAACAGATGACAAGAAGTTAGAAAAATTACAAAAATGAAAAGGAACCTGTGAGAAAAGGCTGAAGTGACACTTCTGTGTGTGTGTTTGGAGTGGGG
>JANHGB010046190.1:8071-27419 GCA_026283785.1 Coracopsis vasa | reverse complement strand
CAGTGAATGCATAATGTTGATTAGTAGCAATGTGGGTTCTGTAAAATCTCTGAGGTACTACCTGATAGTCTCATGGTAGAGTTTGTAACCAGTATCAGTATACATTGGCCCACTGCTCCAGGGTTGGATTTCTTGAGTCACATCAGTTTTGACAGAAGAAGAAAGCTTAAAGCAAGTTTTTTTTCCTTTTTGCACAGACATTGATATTTATAAACTTTTTCTTTCTGTTAAAGCCAACTATGAAATCCTTGTTGCGCGCTTGGTCAGACCTGTATAGAGCATTTGCTCGCTGTGCTGCTTTGGTTGCAACAGCAGAAGAAAACCTATGCTGTGAAGAACTTTGTGCCAAAATAATATCTGGGCTAGAAGGTGAAACTCCAGTAGTGAGTATAAACCGGTGATATTGAACTATCTAAATACTTTAGCAGTTATATTTTAAATTATATAAAATAACCTATTGTAAACTCTAATGTAGTGCTTTCTATAACTGAAAGTGGTTTAGGTGAGATTGAGATAAAGCTGTAACAAAATTCTGTGTTACTAACAGGAGTTGAAATTGATACAAAAGAGTAAAAATAATGATAAAATGTAAACATTAAAAGAGAAGTTAAGCAGTCTTTGGATTTGTATTCTGACTATTGAAGTAGAAATGGTTAGTGAATATCATAGTGATAAATATTATTTGTCCAGTTGAAATGTGTGTATTTATAAAGTGACTTCAGGCTGAATTAACAAATGCCACAAAATGAGGCACTTTGATTAGGAAGGAGGGTGGACTGGCACTGCAGCATTCAGAGGGCAGAGCTTGCCATATTCCTGGTACCACCAACCTTGTATGCTAAAATTTAAAGACTTTACTTCTGAAGCATTATCAAGGAGAAAGCTTTTGAAAAAGGAGCCTTTACATTATCTTCTTGCCTGTTTGCAAGCCCACATCGTGTGGGGAGATAAAGTGTCGGTAGGTGTCACTGAATATCAGCTTTGCGTCATAAAATCCTTTGTGCTTCCAAGTTGGCCATCTTTTGAAAACAATACTGTGAAAAGAACAAATGAAAAACAGTTGAGAAAGAGAAATGGAATTTGAATCCTGGAATTTGCAGGATTACAGTATTCTAACTTACTTTGGATGCTGCTGTATCCCAAATATAAGCTTCAGTTTTCACAAATTAATAATTAAGCAAGCTCAATTTAAACACCTTAAAGCTTCAGTATGTAAGTTATATCGAAACTAAACTTTCTTTGGGCCACACTATCAATGTTCCTTTTAAAAGCAAGTTTTGTATTATTTAGAAGAATTTGTGATGGATTGAAATAAAAAACATACCCTTGACCCATCTTTTTCTGTGTACCACAAGCATTTGTGCTTCCTGAATGCTAGTGACAGTCTCATTGTTATTCCTGCAGTGACTTCTCTGAAAATCAGGTTTTGTTTTTAAGTTCAGTGACTGAACTGAAGTGCACACTGACATCTGGTGATGTGTTTTGCTGGATTCCTGGTGCCTTCAACTGTAATACTTCCGGTGCACCTTCTTAAATCTAGCACTTTTTTGCAGCTGAGTGTTTACTGGTTTGCTTCTTTAGATTGTCTGTGTGCTTATGTCTTACTTGTGTAGCATAGGAAGACTCAGTCTTCAGCTTGTGTAAAAGTGTGTATTTTAAAATGTAACCTTATCTGAGTCTACCTGATAATGTGGACAGATTTCATCCACTTTTAAATTTAAAAGCTGCTTGCATTGCTTTCCTGAATGGCCAGCATGTTTTCTTCTGTCACCATTGCTCTTTTGGGCTTTGCTGATGACTTCTGTTTCCTCCTCAGATGATTTCAATGATGGAAGGTCTCACTCATATTTTATCAGTCATGGCTGACTGCATCAACTTTGCACCATACGATATTAAATATCAGCCAAAAAATAAATGTAAGGAAATACTTGAATATTGGGGTTTTCAATGTCTTTTATTCCAGAGTTGGTAAAAATTAGAGTTGTTGTAGATGCAGAAGTGATGGCTGTAGAGTATCAATGGTCTGTATATGCTACCCATGCTATCTAAACACCGAAGGGACTGACAAAAAGTCATAAAAAGGAACTAAAAATATCACGCAGTATGGATATTTGAGTATCAGATCTTGTTGAACCGTTGAGCAGTTATTGTGTAGCCTGACAAAATGCATCTGTAATGAATGTAAGCATTGAGGCCACTTCACTTCTCAGTTCACTGTCAAACACAGCTGGTTTCTGAAGTTGGATTTGGTATTTTCATTTCTGATTTCATTTTTGCATGTGGAATCCGCAGCTTTTGCTTTGTTCAGTCGTAATCTGAGGCAGTAATGCTTGAACGTAATCCACAGTCTAATTATGTAATACCTGCCTAAACCTGATAGTGAACTTTCATGTAACATTTGAAGCTGCTTTGCATAAAATAGTCAAGATTAGGTTTAACAGAAGACAAAAGGTCTCTGTATGTGAAGTGTTCTTTGTTTTGTTCCCTACTCCCATTTACAGCTACTAAAGCTGAAGAAATGATTTACAAAATAATGTAATTCAGCATAAAACTCAAAATATTGATAATTTCTCTGCCCCATATGAATTTGTTAAAATAAGACATTGTGTTGGACTGCTGAAAGAATTAAATTATTTAATTGGAAGCGCTGATAAGGAAAACCACGATTGAAGCCCACACTTACAAATGAATAAACTACTAAAACCTGATACTTCTACTTCCCTCCTCTTCCCTGGTTCCAGAATTTTTGTACCAGCTAGTATCTGTGGGGTAGCTGCTGTCTCTTTGCAAGTAGGCATTAAAGACACTTAAAAGCATTGTCATTTGTGTGACCAAGCAGAAGTAGAAATAAGAGGAATAGGAGTCATATCTGTAGTGGGATTATAAAATGATGCATTAAAAAATGTATGTCTAATATTAGGTCTGGTTTTAAATTGTATGTAGATATAGTTTGGGAAGCAGAGTTCAGTTTCTCATGTAGACTGAAAGTTCAAATGTGTTTTGTTGTAATTCATGTTGTTACGTAGAAAACCCTAATTTTTAAAACTGTTTTTGTGTTAGCTCCACAGACAACTACAGATTGGTCTAAGAAGAAAAAGGAGCCCCTTGGAAAGCTTGCCTCTCTGTTTAAACTCCTGGTGATGTTACTAAACTCTTTCCATGTGTTCAGTTCCAAAGAAATCTGTTCAGAAACATTGGTCTCTGTTGGTCCTTCAATTATTGCTGTTCTTCACAACATCATCAGCCACGTTTCATTGCCTTCAGTGATTGGGACTATGTTTGCAATTTTTTCAAAACCCCTGGCAGTGTTTTATGAAAGAACAAAGTGAGTATTTTAAGAACGGTTGGAAGTCTGGATTCATTGTGTTGCTGCGTATTGGTGACATTTCGTGTGGTCTGTGGCAAGCCACGTATCCGAGTAAATGTAGCTCACGGGCTTTCAGGGCATTGGCACTAATTCAGCTCTTGCTGAGGCTCACCTTTGAGAGCACCATGTCTGTCACTAGGTTCAGCCCAGCTAGTAGGTGCAGGTTTTGTAGCGCATCCACACACCACAGAAAGGATGGGTCTGCCAGGTAGTTGCTGAGAGCTCCCTGTTTCCTACAGTTGTTGTGTAAACCCAGGGTGCTGGAACTGAGCAAAGGGGCAGCCTGACCTGCATGAGGCAGCGTGTTACATTATAGCCCACAGCACAGCCCTGCCTGCCACTGAGATTCAATGGGGTTCAAACCCCCCATGCCTGAGCAGCAGCCTTCTTTGTAAGGCTTGTCTTCAGGAACAAACCCAAACCTACCTAGTTGTACACAAAAGGATACCTATAAGCTTTCTGGAAATCTGGTTGGTAAAACTGCAGTCTCTTCAGAGTGGATCTGTTGTCATCTCTGCATGACCAAAGTGATTGGTTTCTGCCTGCTCTTTATTTTCACTGCAGTGAAGATACTTATTAACAGTGATGTATTTTCTAGTGGGCAGGAACTGTGTAATATTTTGTAGGAAATGCAGAAATCATAATTAGTTGATGCACACTAAAATCCTGGAAGTGTTTAAGCAGAGGGAAGTACTGAGGAATGCTCTTTTGCTCTTTGCTCTTCTCATGTGGCTTTGCTTTTTTAATTGTTACAGACTTTTCCTCCCAGGACATGATGGAATTATTGGGGGCTTGGTGGGAAGGGGCTGGCAGAGGCTTGTCTCTGATCTGTTGATGCAAGAGTTGTACGCTTTGCTTGGGATAAGGAAAAGAGTGCAGCTTTGTGGGGTTTGGGACGGGAGGATGGAATAGGATAGGGTGGGATGCTGCCAGTCAACCTGTGTGAGTTGCATTGAAACTTTTACCGAAACTTGAAGCAGGGCTGCCACCTCTAAGCTAAAATTCATCAGGAGTCTCTGTCTCATAGGCAAGACCTTACTTGTTCCTATGCCAGGTTCAGTTGAACACCACCGCTCTCCATCTTCCATCTCATCTGCTTTGGTTTGAGCATTGTCTTAGAATTATCATTAAAAGGGAGAAGTAAGTGCTGGATGTATAATGTTGAAGGAAGGCATATCCAAGCAGATACAAGTTTGGGGACCTCTTCAGGTTTGAGACCACAGGTTTATAAACTGAACTGCTAAATGCAGTTTTCTCTCATTTTTCACCATGGAGTATCCAGGGATTTATTTACATGAAATGACTTCGTTTAGGCAGTACTTCAGCTTTTTAGTGCAGATATTTATGGGACCTAGGAAATCTGTTTGGGGAGAGGGTTCAGAGCAGAAGGCAGTTAGAAGTTACTTCATAAGAAAACCTTTAATCTGAAGTTTGTACTAATTACTGCTGTCTTACCACTAGTTTCTCTTAAAGTTAGCATGTAAGTATCATCAGGGGGGTTAAAGGGAGCTTACTTGAAACTATTCACGTCAGGAGACATTTTAATCACCCAGTGGGAGGGTAGTTTCACAACATTTTTGCATCGAGTTGTATACTAAAACCAGTGTGCAGCGCTTGAGTGCAGGATGTGTTTAATTCTTGTATCTTGGGATAAGTGAGATGGCAAAATATAAACTTTATTGTTTCTGTTTTGGCAGGCTTGCTGATGTATCTAAAGTATACAGTAATCTTAACAACAAGGTAAATTTGCTGGAGAAATAGCTGGGGTTTTTTTGGGACAATGGGTGACGCGAGTTTTGCCATTCCTTCTGTATTCTAAACAAAAATTAAAAATACACTGAAGGCAGAGATTTAATTTTACCTTTTTTTTTTTTTTCCTAAAAATGTAGCTGAGGGGAGGACCACTAAACTTACCTGTTCAGACTTTGTGTGGTCTGCTGTGTAAACTTTATTCTTCGGGCCATACTATTCTAAGGGATAATAATTTTTAAATAACATTTTAAACCTGTAAATAGTGAATATGTGAAAAAAATGAATTAAATAAAATACCCTATTGTTTCTTCTCTCCCTCAGCTGGAAAAACTCCTGGCCGAGGTTATCCAGTGTTTACAGTCTCACTGCACTGGCTCTTACGATAGCAAACTGCTGGAGCAGATTTCACCGTTGCTCTGTGTAGCATTTCAGCATAAGAGCAAACAGATCCGCAACCAGTGTGCCCAATTCTGGAATGCAACATTTGCCAAGACTACAGCACTGGAATATCCTGAAGAGTTAAAGTAAGCAACATAGTTTTTTGTATTTATATATTTTTAAAGGAACAGATCTCAGGTTATGTACAAATGGCTTCGTATAGCTCTAGTCACCGTTTGTATTCTGCCTTTCCTGCAAGCTGGGATACCTGCTGGTCTTGTTCTGTACCTTCCCCCGTCCCTCTGTAAGTTTAAAGTTCTTTTCTATTGAACAGATCTGTGTTAAAACAAGCCAAAAAGAAAATTCCACTCCTGCTACCTGGTTTTGAAAGCATTGAGGGAGCCGAAGAATACAGTGGCCCATTCTCTGATGCGGTAAATATTTTGTTGACCCCATTGGTTGCTTCATTGTATATAACTCCAGGGGATCGTTCAGAAGGTAGTGGCACAGTCAGGTTTGATTTTTTCTGTGATTGGCCTACACTTGCCTCAGGTTTGGAATGAGAAGCTACGCAGGGTAAGCGCTGTCAGAAGACTGAGCTGCTCCATAACAGTTTATACATTTTAAACTGTGGGCTCTGCTAGCTTGCTTGACGTAATTTTTTAAGTTGCCCTCTATGTAATTTAGGGGAAAATGGGAGTGTGGGATGGCTTAGTTGAAGAAGTTAATACATTTCAGAAGGGGTTTGTGAGCTTGAGGTCTCTCCATACAATGCCTTCAGTGTATTTTTCTTTGAATAGATGGAAAATTCACAGCTGGATGCAAAGATAAGTGGAATGGAAGTAAAGTTGGGTCAAAACCGAGGTTCTATACTGGCACAGATGAGTGAACAAAAAGACGAAGTACAAGACAAGTCTAGTAATGTGCAAGTGACATCTGCAAAGGTGAGGTGTCTGCAGATGGGTGTGAGAGTCAAATCCATTCTGTTCTGCAGCAGAACGTCCTGTGCATTGCTGCAAATGTTCAGTAGAAACTAATGACTTCTGTGATGCTCAAACATTTTTCCGTCAACCTTATGCTGTATAGCACACTTCAGTTAAGTATTCCTGCTGAAATTCTCTGCTGAGTTTACAGATTGCTGAGTTTTAAGGAAGTCTCATAGAGGGCTGCTTGAGGGATGGGGGGAGTGGCAACTACATTCAAAGTTCACCCCTGTGTCTGGGTGCTATTTGTGACCGAATTCAGGTCTTGAGGTGGGTCTTGGTCCTGGTAGACCTGTGCTGCTTGCTCTGAATTGGTCACACACACTAGGGAGCATAGGTTATTGTATTCCGAAAGAATGGCTGACTTCGTAAACAGTAGTAAATAATATCACCCAGGAGCATTGAGGTATGTTCGCCTCTTACAGGCTTTGAACTTCAAGATGTCAAAGTGCAGGAGCTTGCTTACAGGCATGGAGGAGAGGCTGCAGAATCTCTCCTCAGTGGTAATGTTGGGGGCAAAAACTCACTAATGAAGAAAATCATCACCTAATGAGGGATTTGTGTCAGTTAATATTTTTATATTATGTGTATATATATTATATAGCCACTGAAAGAACAGCGGTTATTTAAGAACTGTTCTGTTTAGGATGACTGCACCTGAAGTAGCAAAACACTTCCAATTTCTCTGGTTTGTTTCTAATTTTTTTGTTTTTCTTTTCTGTAGTTGAAACTAGAATTTTCATCTTTGAAGGCTAAAAGTGAGATACTTCTGGAAGAGGAGAAATCCATTGATTTTGTGTATATTCCTCCAGAAACAAAAGCAAGAGTACTGACGGAACATCAAAAAGAAGTGCTTAGGTCAAAGAGGTCTGTGAATTACTCTGTTGTAAACTTAATGTGGAATATCATTGCACTGAGTATGTCAGATTGACAGAATTTCAGGTTTTCTATCAGACTACTGTAGGCAATTAAATCTTACTCTTCCATACAAAGTTTAAAGCTAACAAAGTTCTTTGCTTTACTATTTTAAAGCAACCAAATTGCTCTCTGATCTGTAGTTCCTATTTTGATTAAATATACTCTCTGTTAATTGTTAGGAGTTTGGCAATTTTGAGTTTGCATTTTTATTTCACAACTTCTGCCATGTGAAATGGAAGATGTAATTTTTCTTAAATCATTGAAATTAAAAGTTTTTTACCTTATCTGAAAGGAAGACTTCTAAAATTGAAGAGATGAACTTAAGACAGCAGCGTATCCCAAATTAGGATATTCCCAAGACTCATCTTAATTGCAAGGGAATCTTTAGAATTATCCTTTTTTTAATGCAAGAAAAGAATACCCAGAGTATTTTCAGGCAACAAAAAAACAGGGTAAGCAAAATTTATGTACAGTGATGCTTGACAGGAAGTTGGTTAGATTCTATATGTGGATCAGTTCTTTGCAGAGTGAGATCCCAGTCACAGCTTTTTTCTCCAAAAGCATGTTCAAAATGGAAAATAATTTAATGCAACTGACAAGAGCAGTCTGGAAATAAGGAGATAAATCATGCCCTGTTTCTGCTTTGCATTTTGCTGTGTCAGTTGGGGTGTGAGGTTGTGTCAGCCAGTTGCAATGTTGCATCTTTCCTGCCTGAACCAGAGAGTGGAGTGTGCAGCTGCAGCGCCTCCAGACACTTCACATACACTCCCCTGGTCTTTGTGCAGCAGCCCCTACTGGGATGCATGTTGCTGTTCAAGTGGTCTTTAGGGCCTGGACATTCAGTCCATCTCATACAAGCATCTGCTCTCTTGTGATGAATGTGTTACACTACCCTGCCCTCCTTTTAGTTTTTCAATAGCAGAATCTGATTTCCCGTTTCTGGTTTTGTTTCAGAGTTGGTATTCCTGCTATGTACAACAATTTGGACGCATCACAAGATAGTACCTTGTTTTCTCAGTATACTCAAAGCCAGGAAGATTCTATGTAAGTAAAGGGGGCCAGTGTGTACATTGAAGGTGTCCCCCCTTTCTGCAACACTTCTAATTCAAGTAACTTCTATTTCAGGGAAAAATCATCTTTAATAGAAAATGCAAAAGAAGATACTAAAACCAAGTCTCAGGTAATTAAGATACCAGAATAATAACCATAGTGGTGATGTTTTCTTCATATTAGTAGCTCTGTAAGTAATGGCACAAGTCTTTTATTATTGGCCACGATATGGTTTTAAGATTGATTTGGAATCTCTTCAAACAAAAAGAAGTACCCTCAAACGTATTAGCTCCCAGGAATCATTTCCTTTCTCTGTATTGATTAACATGTAAGAATATCTTCTCTTTCTTCGGCATCCGCTATTTTTTCCATGCCCGAATGATACTGACACAGGTTCTGTGACTGCGGAATACGCTGATAGCGGTTTGTATTTCATTCTCATCACCAGATGAGAATTCAATACTGTTATCAGGGTTCTTTGTGCTGTGTTTTGCTTTGTGTAATTTAAATCAGAAGGGGCCAATCAGTATGCATTTTGACTTCATTTCAAAATGTGAGGATTTATATAATTACATTTAGTGTGGATGTATTTAAGCTACACACCTACAGGTATTGTAGGGACTTATGGTCAGTCATGTCTATGTGCTACCACTGACTAATGTTTTAGTGGGGCGAAATACCCCAGAGCTGCAGCACAGACTTACTGTGACTTGCTCCGGTGCTGTATGTCTTATGATTCAGTAATCACAGCACTGTTGCCTTCTCTTCCATAACACATTTTTCCTTAGTGGATGGGTTTTGGTATGCATGATGATTTTCTGGAACTGTTTTCACTGTTAAAAGTCTTTATGTTAATTTCTATGTTACTCTAGCAGACCATGCTTTGAACAGCTTTGCTAAGTTTCCACATTGTGAACTTCTTTTGCATGAAGTTATAAGGGCCTCAAGGGGATTAAATAGTAGATTTTGAAAATTGTAAATCCTAAAGACAGATTAATCCCCATTAGGAGGGGAGTTGCCTTTAAACAGCTACAGTTCCTAACGCACAGTAGGTGAACCTACAGCAGAATTTCCATAAAACCTGTTGGAGCAGTAGGTGTGTTAGTATCGGGCAAAACCTACATAAAACGGTTTTGCAGTTCTTCATGTTTTGGGATTAAATAGCTTTAAAAAAAACAAAAACCCAACAAACCACAATCTTTATGTTTCCTAACTACTGAAGGACAGATAACAAAATAATTGGAAAGAAGGGTGGTTTGGAATCCCCTTTGGCTGTGGTGTTTTCTATCCCACCAGGGCAGTTTTTTAAATATTTTATCCATAGCAAAACTACAGTATTTGCTGTTTATATTTTTGGGACAGGAAGAAAATGCAAAGAGTGAAGGATGCACCAGCAAATCAGATAATCCTCTTGAGAATGCTGCCTGTGTGAACAAGTCACCTGTTACTCACCCAGAAGGGAGCTCAACTTTAAACAGTGGGGAAGAATCAAGAAGCGAGACAAGTGGGATGATTCTGGAGGAGCCGTCAGCTGGAGAGGGATCAGAAGGAAGTACTGTGGAAACAGCTTCAAAGGAGCTCTTATCAGGGAATGAAAACACTTCAAATGTCAGCAACAGTTCAACTTCAAGTGATGTAATTTCTGGAACACCACAGCCTGCAAGCCGACGACAGTCTTTTATTACTTTGGAGAAATTTGGTAGTTCAGAGAACAGACCCTTCAGCCTTTCACCATTGAGTGGTGTATCAGAGACATCCGGAGGTGCTTCTGTGGCAGGTAAACAGGAAAAGACTAGTGCTAAACCGGAAAAATCTGGAGAAGAAAATAAAAAGCCTACAAAAACTGAACAAATATTTACTGCAATACGAAGGCTGACTCGCAGGCAGAGTAAAATGGATCACGAAGGGAATAAGCAGTCCAAGTCGTTAATCAGGTCAGAACAAGAGAAAAGCATACAAGAGTCTTTTGCTTCAAAAAGTATAAAAAGTAATCTGTCTTCTGCAGTAGAAGACATGGAACGCAGTCTTCTTGCTCAGTCCCAAGTTCTCCATTCTACAGAACTAGAAATTAAAAGAGCTGAAGATCTGATAGCAGAAACAGAAAAGACCCAAGCATTAGATACAGATTCTAAAGAAAATACACCCCCAGAGATGGCTGTGTCATCTGACCAGGTCACAGGTGATGACAGTCAGGCTCCACATGCGTCTCCTAGTCAGAAAACACTAAGACGTTCTTCAAGACGGCGGTCAGAAATTGCAGAAGGTACAGCAGGTAGTCAAGATAAGGAAGATGCCCACCAGAAGAGAGACAGATGTAAAGACAATGAAAAATCTGGGCAAAAGAAGGTGCCGCAGGCTAAAGATGATTTATCCCAAAAGCAGAAAGCAGTTTCTGGAAAAGCCACAGAAAATACGAATAAAGAAAGCAACCTACCTGAGAGAACTGCAGAGGACTGCAGCTCAGAGGAGTCTCCTGCTTCAGCAAGCCCTGATGAGGAAGTGGACAAGAGTGCTAGGAGGTCAGAAGAGAACTTGAAGACTGACACAGAAGGTCAAGACTGTAGCTCAAGTACAGCAGGTCAGAAGATGGAACGCCCACGATACCACACAAGAAGAGCTTCACAAGGATTGCTTTCCAGCATAGAAAATTCAGAGGCAGATGGCTCTGAGGCCAAGGAAGAAAGCATGAGGAAGAAAAGATCTGCCAAAGTGAAAAATAGAAGTGATTTTCTTGAAGGTAAATTAAAGGATCTACAACCAGGAAGCCATAGCCATGAGGTGTCTTCCCAAAGAAATGAAACAAAGGATCTGTTGGAAGCAAGCAAAGGGGAGCTGAGCTGTGAAGTCAGCACAGATGCTGCACTGACATCTGAACCATGTGACCCGAAGACCCAAGCAATTCCCACAGATGCTAGCAAAGCTGTGGGATCTGCCAGCTCGAAGGGTTCATCTGGTGTGCAGAACAGGAGTGTGGAACAGAACAAGAGGCACACACTGATGGAATCGGTCACCAACTCATGTGTAGCTGATCCAGATTTGAAAGCAGTAGAGAAAGGTAAAGACATTGTGAAGCAAACAGTTGTAGAGGACTCTCATGCAACCGTTCTGTCTGAATGTGTACCCACAGCAAGTGCTTCAGGTGGTGATCTTTCCTTTTCACAAATACCTGAGTGTCACCACAAAAGAAGCAAAAGGCTGAAAAAACCAAAGAGCTGTAGCTGCTGTTATAAAAAGTCAAAGCAAGAAGAAATGTCATTGACTGAATTAAAAAATGAGAACACTCATGAACCGAGTGAGCCCCAAATCACCCCAGTTCAGACGCCTGGCAATACATCAGAGATGTCCAGTAATTCCGATTTGGACAAGAGGTTGTCCATGGCACCTTGTGCAATGAGCACTCCACTGCATCCTCCTAAGGAACCTAGTGACTTTAACTTGGAAAGAGAGGGATCATCTGAGGATAACCTGGAAGGAAAGAGCTCTGTACTGGAGGAGGATCCAGAAAATCCAGTATGTGTAGCAGGTGAAATCACTGACCCTGTAGTGGAAATAGAAGAACCTGCTGATAAGGATGGCCAAACTGAACAGTGTCTGTCCAAGTGTGTGCCAGAGGAGCCTGGTGGAAGCAGTCTGGTTGCAGGGAATCAAAGTGAAGAACCAGTAGCTACAAAAGAGGAAGAAACCAGTCTGAATGAACAGCTGGAGGAGATACCTGAGGCACTAGTTGTTGTTAGCAAGCCTGAGAAAAAACAGGTGAATGAGCAAGAAAGCAGTTGGGGCGATAAAGAAGCAGATGAGAATACTGTAGGAGAAATTTGTATTAATCAAGATAAAGAGATAAAGGAGGAATTAGAGGAAACTGAAATTACAGTGCCTGAAAATATGGTCTTGGACAAAGGAGATGCCGTAGAAAATAACATTGTGGATTCACCTCAAAAGCCGGAAGATGATGATTCTTTAGTGGTAGTTAATGAAAGCCCTAATGGTGTGCAAGCACGCTGCACGTGGTCTCCTTCAGCTTCTCCGTCCACAAGTATTTTAAAGAGAGGTGCAAAAAGAAATCAAGATGATGATTCCCTGTCACCCCCTAATAAGGTACTACGATGTGATTCATGATGAGATGCTTGCAATTCATTCGGTTCATAATCAGGGCATGTAACCGTACCTGAGTGTAATGAGTTTCAAATACGTTGAATTATTGACTGTATTTTTTGTTGTAAATGATGTTACACTGAAGACATAGAGATTTCTTTTTGGAATGTGCAAGCCCTGACAGGCTTGTGTCATCCCAGGGCTCAGGGTGAGGAGTTTTACTTTCAAAACAGAGCCCAAGTCTAGGCTGCTGACTGGGCTGCAGTGTGGCACATCACTGCAGAGCTGCTATAATCAGGGTCTTGCCACCACGGTTTGAGCAGCTTAGCAAAATGCATGTGCTGCTCCTTTCAGCAGTGAGGAAGCCACACTTCCTGTCCTCACTGAAACACTAGCTGTGTCATTCAAGAACGTTAATGCCTTATTTCAAATGGAGCTATTCTGTCTCCTCAGACTTACTTCCCCAGAGTGTGGTGGTTTGTGTTCACGCTATAAAAACTACTTCTGTTTCCTAAAAACAGATTCGTCGAGTCTCTTTTGCAAATCCAATTTATCAAGAAGGACTGGCAGATGACATAGATAGAAGAAGCCCTGTCATTAGATCCCATTCTTCACCATCTTCTCGAAGTCTTAAAATTTTATCTAATATTCAGGCCAAGGTAAATTCTGTTACTTCTGTGTATCACAAGTACTCACAGTTCTTGTTTGTCATTGGTAATGTTGCCTTAGTGTGTGTTACAATTGTAAGAGCAGGGAAATCAGTATGGGTAAGAAACCTTGCTGATGTAAGGTTTAGCTGTAACTGGTTTAGCATGATTCTTTCTGTTACTCTCTGAAGACAAGCGCACTCTGAGGCCTAGGTAGCTAGGATCTTACAATTAACTGAATTTCTGCGATCCTGAGAGATATTTTTTCCTCTTTTTCTATCCAGCATATTACCACTCCAACCAAAGGATTTCTGTCCCCAGGATCTCGTAACCCTAAATTTAAGAGCTCAAAGAAGTGTTTAGTAAGATGTGCTTTGGTTCATGTATTCTTCTATTTTTCCCCATATTCAGTTGTGTGATAGTCAATTTAATAATTTTTCTGTATTATTCAAGATCACAGAAATGACGAAGGAGTCGCTGCCTGGCCCCATGGAACGCATGTATCCTGCCTTAGTTGGCTGCAAAGCACCAGTTGATGTAATTTTACCTCAGATTACATCAAACATATGGTAAGTGGATTGTTGCTTTTGAAGATGACAGTTTAATAGAAACAGAATTCTTACCAAACCTACAAAGCCAAATTTTCTGGTGCAAAATGTGATAACTTGGAGACATCTTTTTGCCAGTTTTTTTTTTAAAGGACAGAGGTTATTTTTGTTGGGGAGAGACTTAACTGTTCTGGAATTATTCAAGTCATCTTTTTTGTAAGAATATGAAAAGCTCACACCCAGGAACACCAGGAGCTTTCTCCACTTCACATGACAGAGCAGACCAATCTTAGTGATTATCTGCAGCAAAGCAGCTGGAGCTTTCTGTGTCCTGAAGGAGAAGCAAGATTTTGGAAAAAACCCTACATTTCAAATGCAGAAAGGCTGGGGGGCTCAGCTAGTTTTGGTTCCAATCTGAATTTTGGTAATTTAGCATGACAAACTATAGACATGCAGTGGGAGTTGCTCAGAACGGCTGAGGCTAGTGTGTTCAGCTCCTTTTCTTTCCGTTCCTGTTAAACGCGAGTGGGCTTTAGAATGCTAGGCACTGATGGATGTAGGATAAACTGCAGAAAGGTGTGCTTCTGAAGCCAGAACATGATTTGCATCTCGGTTTTTCCTTCACTTATGTGCATGTGAACCAGCATTCATACAGGATTCCTTTCTGCCCCAGCATGCCAGGCAGAAAGGACTTGAATTCCAGATAATAATCCATTTTTCTTTCTCCCCTGCTGCAGTGCCAGAGGCTTGGGGCAGCTTATTCGAGCAAAGAACATTAAGACGGTGGGTGATCTGAGTACTTTGACAGCATCAGAAATCAAAAGTCTTCCCATCCGCTCTCCGAAAATTTCCAATGTTAAAAGAGCTCTGAAAGGCTATCATGAGCAACAGGTAAAGTTTAATTTTATTACCCAAAAAGCCAGTATTGGCCTAATGAACTGCTAACATCCATCATGAGGAATAACAGGCTTTTTCCCCCATTAGAAATCGCACTTTAAAACGTTAACCTCTACCTGTCACGGTCCCCTGGGAATTCAAGGTACAGAAGACTTGGCTACAATATTATTAACAGGAATAATGATTGTATTTATTATGAGGTTAAAACATGCCCCACCGTGTAATCTTACTTTTTGTTTCCCTGAAAATGCGTTTTTTTGTTCTTCCCCAAAAATTCTTCAGGTAAAATCTCGAGGTTTTGAGGAAATGGCAGTGCTTGAAGACACAGAAAAGGCCTTAAATAACGTAGAAGATAAGTCTCTTTCTGTAGATGAAGAAAAACTTGCAACAGGTACATATTGCCGGGGTTTTGCTTAGGATTGGGGTGTTTCCGCTGTATTGCTGCTTTCATTCTCCAAATGGGAACACTTGATTTTTTTTAACTATTACAGATATTAGCACCTTAGATGGGTGTTTGAGGTAGCCGCTTTATGACGCACTGTGGCAATGGCTTTTTAAAGCTTGTTACATATTTTGAGGGAAGGATGCTGGTTTTCCCTAAATAAGCTTGCATAAGCATGAAAAGAACAAATTAGGCAGAGCTCTAAGTACTTAAGTTTCTGAATCCCATCATGTTGTGTCCTGAGTTGTTTAATGATGTAGTAACTGCTATGCTTCTGGGCATGCATAAAAACAACTAAGATGAAGCAGAGATAGTTCAGTGGTGCCTCATCTGGAAGGGGTGGAAGAGGAGGGGGTTAATTCCCTGGATACCCAGTTTGGATTTGGTTGCCTAGCTTTTCATTTGAATTCTCCCATGTATTTTTGGAGTTTGGCCTGGTAGCTCAGAGGAACCCACGTTTGTGCTTCCTACAAGATACCTGAACCATTTGTTTACCTAGAAAACAGAACTGGTCAGTAACTTCTCAGCTGCCCAATTTCAGAGTTGGCCCTTGGGATAACTCGTCTGGCACTGGCAGTATCTGAATCAAATACTTTCATGTCTATCCTTAGTTTTGTTGTACAAAGGGTAAAGAAGGCTAGCGTGGAGTCCTGAGGGCTGCCTCTGTCAGAAGCTCTTGTATGGGACAAATACTTTATAGACTGCTTGAATATATTACTTAGTACAAAATAAGCTGTAACATAACTCTGCCTAGGCTTAAATGCAGACAGGCAGACTGCCCTGCCCTGCTGTCCTTCCTTTTCAGATTTGATTGAACCCATTGTCATGAATACAAATGACCAGCCCCCCGCAGATCTGATGAGCCAGATTGATGCACTTGCTGCTCAGCTGAGCACCGAAGACCTTCACAGCTATTCCGGCAGCCAGCTTTTTGAGATGCAAGAAAAACTTGTTGGCATGACAAACTGTATCATGAAGAATCTGCAGTCTCGCTGGAAGTCGCCACCTCATGAAAGTTCGGATTAGGTGCTTATCATTCCTAAATAAGGAGGTTTTTGTTACAACAATTTTGCCCAAACCCTTCTTCTCTTACTGATGAATTATTTCTTAAACTGTGTATTTTGTACTATAAAAGATTTTTTAACACCTATGTCAGAAAAATATATCGTGTTGGGGTTTTTTTTTCTTTTTATTTTCTTTTTTTTGGGGGGTGGGTTTTTTGTTTCATTTTGTTTTGCTTTTAGGGGTTCTTTGGTTTTTTTTTTTTTTCATTGTTGTAATTTGTGGGATTGCTTACTCCCAATTAGAGGTATTTTTATTGTATTGCTATGCATATTTCTTTCAGGTAGTGAAAGAAAACTCGACAAAGTTGTGCAATAGCAAAGACTGTGAAACCAAATCAACAGAGTAGTTATTTTTTTTGAATCTGAAGTGTTCTTACTGCTGCAAACTCGTGGTACTTGGTAAGAGGTTGATCTCATGGCTCCACTTGCCTGCTGCCCCTCTTAGCTTCCTCTGAAGCTGTTGAAACCCTGACAGACAGCAGCATCTCTCAGCACACCATTTTGTATTGAGATAAGGTGTGCTTAATTCCGTACCCCAGCAACAGTCCAGGAGCCTGGTATTTGACAGCCAGGGGACATCTATTTTTGCATTGTATTTTTCTAAGAATCACACTAAGAAGATGGTAATGAAATGTGCTCTTTCAGGCAAAAGACTTTGCAGAATCTCTCAGGCTTTTCCCCCTAGTCTTTGTTTGCAGCAGTTTTCCTTCTGTAGAGAAGACTTTTTCCTTCGGAAATGAACCGATTTGACAAGAGCTCTTTGTATATTGTGTACAGACTTACAGCAAATGTTGGTTAATAATTTATGATGTTGAGTTTTAATTGCATGGAATGCATTGCTGCTTCTCAAGAGACCTTCAGAGAGAGTTCTCGGTTTTTACTCTGGAAATCTAGTATGTATATAGTGTTCTGTAGCTACCAAAATGAATGTTTATTGAAAGGAATTGCTGCAGCTGGTTTTAGAACTTACACATGGGCAAATAAAAGAGCAGATAGTTCCCAAACTTGTTAACGGCGTTGTGGTTTTGGTTTGTTGGTTTTTCCCTTTGCTGTGTTTAGCCCTCCCTGAGCATTGCTTTGGATCCATAAGCTGGGAGAGCTGAACTGCTGCCTTAAGGTAAGAGCAGGTCCTCGAGGACCTGGCAGTGTCTTGTTATCAGAACTCTCAATATTCTTTGCCCTGTTCCATGAACCTCATGAAGACAGCAAATGGGACAAAGAGGTGCCTTGGGGCTGTGACATGAACAGTGCCAGAGATGAGTTGTCGGCAGGTTCTTTTGCTTTCTTGAAAATGTCATTTTGATTCCAGCTCTGCCTCCTCAGGCTTGTTCAACTCTAGTGCCCAGTGCTCTGCACAGATAAGGATGTTCCTAACATATCTCGAAAGGGTGTTAACAAACATCTTTGTTTAACTAACGAACTCTGTTCAGCACTGGCAATCCTGAATCCCACATCGAGGAAGGACGTTTCCCTTTCAAGCTGGCTGTGTATACCATGACATGCCATGAATTCCCTTTGAACTCTGAATTCCTCAGAGTTCGTGTTGCAGTTCCTTCTGCTTCTGACCTGTTCTTAATCTTTAGTCTATCTTGGACACAGTATACAGTGATTTCTTACTTCCTTCTTTCTTGGCAACCAGCTGGCACCAACTGCTTCAGTAGAGGAAGCCAAATAATCATTGTGTTCAAGTATGATATGATACAACTTGTCTGGCTTCATCCAGAAACCCTCAGTTTTCTGTGGCTGTTGCATCCTCCACCACCTCCTGGGTTCTTTCCTGTAGTAGTTTTCTGAACAAAGCCAGTTTGCTGTGAGATTGATTCCCACTCGACAGCATGAGTGAATAAAGCACCCACACTGCAGAAATGTTAGCTTTATTTAGGCACTAATTTACAAGTAATAACAGCTTTTGACCCCAGAACAGTTGCATGAAAATCACATGCACAAGAGCTCAGCAAGCAGAAGGAGAGGCTTTCAGGTTGGGGTTTGGTTCCCCCCTAACCCCAGATAAATGTTGGTTTGAGATACTAAGCTTAAATATTGCTTATATGGAAAAGAAGTGAATAAATTCAAACATTTTAGAATAGCCCAAGAAAATACTCTCTTTATAGAGAACGAATAAAGTAGTATTTGGTAATCTTAGTCATAAGTACATGTGGAAAACTTTGGAGACACTGAGCTGGACTGTGTTCTGGCATAGTTAAATGCATGATGGTGTGTGCTGCTTGAAAGGTCCAGGCAATATTTTAGAAATGTAGTTGTTGTGGGTTTTTTTGGCATTGGAAGAAATATCGTTCTCCTGAGCAATGCCTGGTAGTGTGCTTACAGGTAATTTTCAAATATGTTTTGGAAGGATATTTCAAGGGTATTTTGCTCTGCAGTTACTTTTTTCCCCCACACAGTTCATAAGGCACTATCAACATGGAAGACATTAAGGCACTTTGGAGAAAGCGTTACAAACCCTTTCCTAAGGCTCCTGTCTTGAGCAGAGCCGGTGTGTCCGTGCCATGCTGATGTGCTTTATGGGAAGATAAGGTTGGGTTTAGACAGCTTCTACGTAGTTGGCTGGCAGCATGCCAGTCTTGCCTGTTCTCTGGACGGTGCCATACATCCAGCCTTCATCAATGGATTGTACGTTTACAATTGTGTCACCATCTTTGAAGGAAACCTCATCAGAATCAGCTGCCATATAGTCATACATGGCCCGGTAGGTCTTCTGTCAGGTGTAAGAAAGGGAGGGGAAAAGGGGGCAAAAAAAGGAGACATGTTTATAGCCCTGCTGTCAGTACTGATGGACGTTGTTGGTGAGAAAATGTAAAAGCAGGCTAAGGGCAAGTAATGCTTCAACTTATTTCAGTACTCTAACAGTATTTCTGATGGCAGCATCTGCCTGGCCTAAATCTCCTGTCTTCAGATCACAAAACATTTCTTCTCAATAGCTAAATAAATACCTTAATTACCCAAGTCTCACAGTACCTTGGGTTACAGCCTGTGTGTTTTGGCAGCACTGAGGCTGAACAACATGTTTGCAGTGTATTTGAGCAGGTATTGGCTCCAGGTAGCTCCAGCCATAACTTTTAAGTTGTTGCCTCCCAGCAGATCTTGTGGGGAGACAATGCCATACCCATTGTCACATAGCTGCTCCAAGACTCAATCTCAGGAGTCGGAAGAAGTGTTAATTTAAAGCGTTCAAGAACAGGGGAGGGTCTA